>BRDA01001222.1:19352-31366 GCA_036984385.1 Crenuchus spilurus | reverse complement strand
GAGAAGCTCTTTTTATACCCAATCATGTTGTCAATTGACCTAATTAGTGTTAATTGGTCTTCCAGCTGTTTGTTATATGCTCAATTTCCTTTTTGTTGACACTGTGAAATTTTGAATCAACATATTTCTGCTTTAAAATGTTACATTTACTCAGATTAAACTTTTGATCTGTCATCTATGTTCTATTACAAATAAAATATTGACATTTGCCATCTCCACATCATTGCATTCAGTTTTTATTCACAGTTTTTATTTATATTTGTTTAGTGTCCCAACTTTTTTGGAATCCGGTTTGTACATTATAAAAGAGTGTAATAAAACTTTTAAGGGGTTAAGAGCACTGAACGTAATTATGGAGTGCTAACACTGCATAATAAACAGAAGAACTACAAGTAACAGGAAGTCCCAAACTCACATCACAGCTCTGACATCTGTTTGACTAATTTTATCTTCTACCCCTGTTTTGCCTTTGCTTGACATATTTCCTTTTTTTCCTATTTCCAAACTATTGTGAAATGGCCAAAGGACCCTCTGCTGCTTCCTGTTTAAAAACAATGCATGCTTGCTTCCTTTGACAGAGGCAGGGTATTTTATGTGGATGGCTTCTTGATCTCGAGAAGATCAGGGACTAAATTAATATTCCTCTTTAATGATTTAGGAATGTTTGCAATCTGGCTCCATTTCGTTTATCCAATGATAGACTTTAAGCTATTCTTCCTTATAAGGACAAGAGGATTAAGGATTTATTTGGAGTAGATTCACCTCTGACTCTCTTTAAACAGACACATGTAATACTTCAGAATCATTAAGATTACAAATACATGCCTAGAGATCATAAAGTAAGGGCATTTGAAAAAGGAAGGAAGGAAGGAACGTTACACTTATATAGCGCCTTTCTAGATACCCAAGGACGCTTTACAATCAACACACCATTTACACACACTCAACCACAAACACCGGTGAGAAGCGGCAGCCTAATCGCGCACAGCGTACTCTCAACCGGAAGCGACCGTCCACCTGGAGGACTGCATCGAGCACTAGGGGGATCACCCAGGACAGAGTGCCAACCATATCTGGGCATTCATACATACATACATACACATTCATACACACCAGGGTAATTTTTTTTTTTTTTTTCTAAGAGTAGCCAATTCACCTGATCTCCATGTTTTTGGACTGTGGGAGGAAACCGGAGTCCCCGGAGGAAACCCACGCAGACATGGGGAGAACATGGAAACTCCGCTCAGATGCGGACTCGAACCCAAGACCTCAGTGCTGAGAGGCGAACGTGCTAACCACTAAGCCACCGTGCCGCCCAAAAAACATAACATAGTCCATACACAGTAAATCTGCCAGTGTTAAATCAACACTATTAGAGTTAAATCAAAACTGAGGGTGTCAAAATGTAACACTCTCAGTGTTAATTTAACTCTAATAGTGTTAATTTAACACTGGCAGATTTACTGTGTAGTCTCACATAGTCCAAATCCAGACTACTGTTCTGAAGGACTAATATTCAAATGGACTAATACTAGTGGATCTCAAAGCAATCTGAGTTGGCTTTTTCTTCTCAACAATGACATTTTATAAAAGTGTAAAATGTGTTGTATTTTGTGAAGAAACCACTGATAGGAATATACACCCACACACACTCCCCCAGTGCTCCCCCTTATCTTAACCAAATCCAGCATAACTGGTCTTAGATAAGCCTGGAAGCCTAACTGCCACACCAAGTCAACCCAGCCCACCAGCAGTAAGCAACCACAGCCAAAAACAAGTCTAAATCTGTGGTAAGAGAAAAACATGTAAGTATGGCTGTTGGGTAAACCATTCATTTAACCCCTGGCTTATTACACACTAAGGCTTATTACTAAGCAATTACAGGATAGTAAGTAACCCCGGCCAAAAGTGAAAAAAAGTTTTATGTTCTTAAAAAGCTTTTTAGCCCTTCATCTCAAAATGGACAGTCAGATTCATTGCTGCTATTAAACATTTGCAGGGTTAAATTCTACTTCCCTTATTAATCAATAAATGAGAAATGTAAGAAAAGCTTAACTTTGAGTGGTTCACATGCTGTCCAAAACAATATCTGTGATTTGTCAAAGGTTTTCTCTTCCAATGTTACAAATGAGAAAGTTGCACTTGGGGAATCTGGAACAAAGATTCTTGGAACAGTTTAAAGCCCATCCTTTGGCGCCACTTGGTGTTTGTCAGGAGGCATTACACTTTTTGTGTATTGTTGAAACACATGGAATTTGTCAATGCTGTAAAAAGGAAAGAGGTCTCTACCTTCTTTTAGTATCCAAGGTCATTTCAGCTCACTTTCACTTCACCGCTTTTCCCTCTTATCACATGATGCAGTCTTTGCATAATCTGCTGTGTAAAAAAACTAGTTTGCTGTTTGAAGGAGCCAAGCAAAGAAACTCAATGTCTATTCAAAGTTAAAACTGTAAATTTACTTCTACTTTAATCATGTGAACTGTTAGTGACCTTATTGGAGCATGTCACTGTGGGAGGTCTCGCTGCTGTTGTAACCTTAAGAGTGGATCTGTGTTTTCTCTTAAATGATATATATTCACAGTCTGTAAGTTTGAGATGTTTAACAAATATTTAGCTTCTGTTTAAGAAATACTAAATGTTCTAAAATATATGGAGATAATTACAGTGGCCCACAGAGTCACATCACAACAACATTTACAAAGCAAAAACAAAAACTGAGAACACAACAAGATTAAGAAAAAATGCTGCATACAAAAACCCACAATGCAATGACAAATTTTGTTGAGTTCAGATGAATCACATTGTGTGGGAATATATTTCAGACGGATGGATTTGAAGTTCATTGTTCCCTGCTGAACCCACAGACTGTAATGAATTTTCCAGCCAGCTCAGGGAAAAAGATTCCTGAGGCTCCTGAAACCCCTTCCAGAACAAACACAGCCTGCCCGGAAAAGCACATGCTGCTTTTCCAAGTCCTGGATTTACTATGGCCAGACTCTTACAGTGGTGCTTGAAAGTTGGTGAACCCTTTAGAAATGTCTATATTTCTGCATAAATATGACCTAAAACATTATCAGATTTTCACAGAAGTCATAATAGTAGATAAAGAGAACCCAGTTAAACAAACATGACAAAAAATATTATACTTGGTTATTTATTTATTGAGGAAAATGGTTGACATACTGTATTTTTTGTAAAAAAAAAAAATTGACAAGAAATATGACATATTTGTGAGAGGCAAAAGTATGTGAACCTCTAGGCTTATCAGTTAGTTTGAAGGTGAAATTAGAGTCTTGTGTTTTCAATCAATAGGATGACAATCAGATGTGAGTGGGCACCCTGTTTTATTTAAAGAACATGGATCTATCAATGTATGTTCTTCCACAGGGACAAGCCAGAAGGCTTTTGGAAAAAATGTTTTGTGGACAGATGAGACCAAACTATAATTTAAAGATTTTGGTTTAAATGAAAAGTGTTATGTTAAGAAAAAGGAAAACACTTTATTCTAACAAAACAACCTTATCCCATCTGTGAAACATGGTGGTGGTAGTTTCAGGGTTTGGGCCTGTTTTGTTGCATCTGGGCCAGGATGGCTTGCCATCATTGAAAGAACAATGAATTATATCAGAGAATTCTAAAGGAAAATGTCAGGACATCTGTCCATGAACTGAATCTCAAGAGTAGGTGGGTCATGCAGCAAGACAACGACCCTAAACACAAGTCGTTCTACCAAAGAATTGTAAAAGAAAAGTTACTGGAAACATATAGTTACAGTTATTACTGCAAAGGGGGTCACACCAGTTACTGAAACCAAAGGTTCACATACTTTTGCCACTCACAAATATGTCATATTGGATAATTTTCCTCAAAAAATAAATGACCAAGTATAATATTTTTGTCTCATTTGTTTAACTGGGTTCTCTTTATCTACTTTTAGGACTTCTGTGAAAATCGGATGATGTTTTAGGTCATATTTATGCAGAAATATAGAAAATTCTAAAGGGTTCACAAACGTTCAAGCACCACTGTAAGTGAGAGAAATTCCACTTATGTGTTTGCTTTGAATGATGACTGCCAAAGGTGGCTCTCCTTGGATGCAAAAGAAACACTTCTGTGAGGACACTGAATGCAGAGGTTCTCAGTGACTGTTATATAAACAATGAGCTGGCCAGCCAGACTTAATGGCTTCAGCAATGTGTTGGTTTCAGTTGGAAATGTGCCTGAGTGAAGCAGATGTGCAGGCAAGAACACTGCAGAACAGACAATATGTATATCATTGAAAACGCACTATTCTTCACAGAGAATTATTCATGTTTATATATATATATTTTTTTTTTTTTTTTTTTTGCATCTTTTTTAAACATTGTGTTTAGTCAGCTGAATCAAATGTGTTTGTTTTTTACTGACAAAGAACACACATCAATCTGCTTTTTACCTTGTTGACCCTTGAGAACCTTACAGACTTGCAGATAGGACCACACTTCGATTTTTCACTTTCATAAATTATGTATTAGTTTATACTATTTGCCACATATTTTATAACAGTTACTAAACAATAACTGTACAATAAGTCAGAGCTTCCAACATCCTGAAACTAAAGCTTGATGAATGACCTTCCCAGAAGCATAAAGGCAAATTTGCTGTTGATTTTTTTTTGCTGAACCCACAGACTTGTAGAGAGGAAACAGAAAAAGGCTGATGTTTATGTGTGTGTAGAGGCAGCAGTAGCCACAGCAAAACCACGGACTGAGTCAAAAGCTCCCATAAAGTTGACACACTTTGCCTCAAGTAATTTTTCGTGCTCACACAATATGCAGAGTCATCATAAAACACTACACAGTTTTTTTTGCATGGATTTTATTTATCTCAATATACAAATTCCTGCTGGTAAATATACAAATGGGACCATGTATCAATACTTTAAGCTTGCCATAGAAATATGTGAGATTACAATTCATTAGATTTTATTCACAAAACACTGACAAAAAATCCAAATATTTCCTATCTGCTCTAAATTTATTTCACTTTTATATCTGTGATCTGTGTGGGGATCTCACCAAATGAGGGGAGCTCATCAAATACTAAGTTATTAAGCAGTATAGTGCATATATAGTGCAGATTAAGCAACATAGAATAAATACTCTGTTTTGTCGTCTGTTCTAGGAGTTTTATTTATGAATTAGAATGTTCACATGTAGTATCTCTTAACATAATGTACACATACACCAATGAGCCAAAACATTAAGACCAGTATGCTAATATGCATAATATGGTGTTGGTGACCCTCTAAGACATGGATTTCTTTAAGTCCATTAAGTTGTGAGGTGCAGCCGCCAGTAAGTCCCACAGATGCTTGATCATACTGAGATCTGGTCACTGTCTGCAGATACTCACCATGGCTGACCAGGAGCACTCCACAAGCCGCACTGGTTCAGAAATGCTCAGAATCAGTCATAATGATTTAACCCTTGCCAAAATGTCTCAGGTCTTCCTGCCTGTCTATTTCTCCTACATCCAACATGTCGACTGTGAGAACTTACTTTCCTAATATAGCCCATCCCTTTAAAATCCATTGTTAGGAGTTAATGCTATCATCTGTGAATGTGGTCTTCATCTTCTGGCTCATGGATGTATGTAAATGCGCTTTGAAACAATTTAGCAAATTCTGACACAAACATAATTGCAAATGTTTTTTCATGTGCCGCATAGATCTGTACTGTGCGATCAATTTGGGATGTTTTGAAAATGTTGATTCTTAAAGTATAGAACGCTGCAATATATCAACATTTATGTATGCGTGTATATGTGTGCGCTGCTCTCATACACTTGCCAGATCACGGGGGTTTAAGATCTTTCCAATGAAGAGAAGTGCCCCCGATGGCTCATCTCGAACCAAGAAGAGGAAAGGACGGTTCACATGGTAAGAAAGAGCCAGTGACTGTACACTGCCAGATGGAATGGTGCTGGCATACCTACTACCCTCAGGTGCTGTCTCCATGACAGCTTTGTGGCGGACCATGTTTAGCTTGACAGCCTGAGTAGTGATTTTGATAAGGTCTGGGTCTGCCAGCCATTCAGAAAGCCCTTGGAGTAAAAACGCAAAAGGAAAAGACAAAAATTACATGAATATGACAACAGTGCAAGAGATGATAGCTGAGCTAGCATATTCATCATATGTAGTAAACAAAACTAACATACAGTATGTACATTTTAAAGTTTCACAGCTCACCTTATTTAAGAATGCATTGTCTTTATTAAATGTTAAATAGTGTTTATATCTGTAAACATATTGCTCCTGATATTCAGTCAGATGGGGCAAAAAGGAATCCTTTAATACTGATACTTTACACTGCTATTTGGCAATTTGTGTCCAGGTAAAAAACTAAATCATCATTCTAATATATATTTGAATAAATTGGTATAATATCCATAATATATTAACTTTTTTTTTGTTTACAGTAATTGTGTTTATTTTATTCATTTGGAAATATGCAATTGGGAATCACATTTATACATTCCGTCTTACCCAAATCAGAGACCAGGCCCAACAGATCAGTGCTGTAGCTGAGTTTGAGCACAGGTAGGGTGAGCTGCACTTGAGCTGAGTGAAGAGTGTTGGCCAGGTCCTGAATAAACTCTGCTGTCAAGGCCTCTTCAATGAGAGTAAAGTTCTGAGTCACCTCATCAGGCAGAAAAAAGTACATGCTCACGCCATCTTCCATGGGAACCTGCACTATCTGTGGTAAACAGAGAGTGAAAGATTTTAACTGGTCTGTTAATGTAGATTAATTCAATCAACAATGTACATTGTACTCCTTATATGCAGACTGCAAAACTCACTGAAAGTCCAACCTTATAGGTCCCATATTATACCCCTTTTCCCAAAACAATCACAAGTAGAATGAGGGTCTAAATGAAATGTCTATCACATTGCTAAAATATCTCAATGGTTAGTCAACAGCCTGTTTGATGCATTTTAAGACCTGTCTGATAAACAACAGGACTTAATTAGGAAGGTTATATGTAAATGAGGCATTGCTCACTCCCCCTTTCAGTAAAGAGGACAGAGCTGAAACCTCCACATACAGACATCAGAGCGGCACAAAGGAGAGCTCATCAGTCATTAAAAAAGTTTTTTTCTCTGATTTACTGCTTTATTTTTACTAATGTCTACAATTACTAGCTCACCATCTTTTGACCATCAGCTCTCTCAGTCATTAACAGCATGATAACAGTGTTAAATCCATTCATGTCACAGTAAAAAGACTAACAATTAATTCATACTGATCAAAGATAAAATAAAATAATACAAACTCAGCTTTCAACTGAAAAACCAAACAGTGAAGTTGAAGTTAGCTTCTTATTTGTCAGCGTCTTATTCAAATTTCCAATTCAGCCTTAAATGACGCAGCAGTTATATTCAGGTTCTACTGGTTGATTTATCCTAACCCTACATCATTTATGGTAAAACAGAACATTCAAATACTCTCTCTCTCTCTCTCTCTCTCACACACACACACACACACACACACACACACACACACACACACACACACAAGCTTGTGAGAGTGAGATGCATGTTAGCTTATTATACCTGGGGCGTGAATGTAACTGCTGAATCATTTAAATTGGAATGGAAAATTTTACTAAGACATGCATGAATAAGAAATAAAGTTCAGCTTCATACTGAAGGCCACAACGAAACTCATACAGACTTGTTTGAGAGATATAAATCTTTTTTAGGCAAAAATAATAGTAAAACTATAGCAAACTATAGTAAACACACACCTTTCCTGATTTGAGTGTCTCTCATTTAATGCCTTTCATGTACTTAAAATTTAAGACAACTTACTAAACTTTTTTTGTTTTTTTTAGTTCACCCAACTCAAACTTCTTAGTTTATTCAAAAATAATCATTTTGTGTGAATCCCAGCTCAGACTTGAGTCAACTGTCAATGATTAAAACTAGTCATCCGAGTGCATCAGAGTAAAGTGGGTAGTCAGGGGGAGGGGCTTATGCTATGCACACACCCACATTTAAATAACTGCCCGTTTTTGCTTCACACATTCTAGGGGTTGTGATTTTTTGGCATTTATTTTGTTAGAGGGAGACACAGCAGGCAGTAAAAGATTGTTTAAAATTGTTTTGTTAACTGTGTATATAATAAGTCAAAATCCCATATGTGCAAACGAACATGTTAACATTTTTAGAAATGCCTTATTTTTGCTGTATCAAAATATCGATCATACCAAGACCCCTCCATACTATTTTAAATTGACTGATTTTTGTTTATTATTACACCTCTTCAAAATAAAGACGTATAACTGTCAGCATTTTTAATAAATTATTGGAAAACCTGTGAAGAACAACCAAAACATGTTTAAACTATAAACTGCATATTAACAAGTACCTCACTGAAACCTGTCATTCACTCAGAAATTAACAGTCTGTTATGCTTTTTCATTAACACAACACCAGACATTTGTAAGCTCATCACCTACAAAACCTGGTAACTGAACTAGCTGCTGTCATTTTTTGGTTTATTTGTTTGGAAATGTTTTTCATTTTACCGTGCAGCCAAGGTCAGAGTCAATTCCCATCTTCACTGGATAATGTTGTTGCTGCATCATGGAAACACGAGCTGGTGCCTCACCATCCAACTGGAACTCATCCATCTGACCAGCCTGGCTGAACCTGGTTATCCACTTTCCTACAATCAAATCACGTTAAGATTATTATATCTGATATATCAATATTTTTTCTTATGAGAGCAAGACAATGGCTTGGGGAAAAATCAGCACAAACACGGATCCCACATAAACAAAGCAGGGAAGTAAAGTAGTTTGATTCCAAAATCCTAATGTATTGCACAATAGCCTTGATTCATGCCCACAAAATTTACATGTACAAGTTGAACACCACAAATTACAGTTTCAATTCCCACACAAGGTTGCGCAAATGTCCTCTCTACATCAAACACTGCTATAAAAAGAAAAACAATGCTTAAGGTTTTAAATGGGAGTAACAAACTATATTTTGGCATTTTTCACCCTGACCACAGTCACATATCTTCTGTGTAGACATTAAAAACTATTTAAACTGAACAAAATAAACTGGGGAAAATGTTTTCCTAGACCCCTTTAAATAGTTGTGATCAGCTCGCATTCAATAAAGTAACTGTGACAGGACTATAGAAAAATAGAAAAGCATTTAACAAATTGTTTTTATGCTGATAGACGGTGGATATAATAATAAGTTCCACTACAGTTCTATAGAGAACTTAATATTTAAGTACTTTTTGCTTTCTTTACTCCTCCTCTTTTCAGTACAGGAAAAAATGTGAAAAAGGTTTGTTTATAATCTCTGTGTGTGCAGATGGTGATCATCCTGGTGATGAGGATGATTAGGCTATATATACCTGAGAGTGTGACAGGATTCATAGATTGGGAAGACACTGTACAGTACAGTGAATGTCTTGTCTGATGTGCAGAAAATGGGTCACAAAACTGATGTTAATGACTGGCAAAAAGGAGTAATTGCATTTTGGTGCCAAAGGCCAGAGTGGTAAGGACGTAGCTGAACTTGCAGGTGTATTGAAGTGTATGGTTATTTGAGTCTAACACCAGTGGCAAAAATCCCAGTCTACAAGACATTCTTCTCAGAATTGTGACCATATTTATTTTTATTTATTATTTTTCTGATTGCACAGAAGTTTAAAGGAAAAAAATTAAGAAGATGAAAAACAGTTCCTTTCAATATGATTCAAAAGTAAGCCACCTTTGAAGTAAGCTGCCCCAACAGGCACCACTGCTGAGTTACGAAGGAGAGGGCTTGCAAGGACACGATCCACTTTACCACCAGTCTGCTGTTTGAACCAGTCATTGACGGTCTTTTGGTCTCGGGCCCCGCCCATGAGTGTCTGAGGTCGTTCTCCATACTGCCTCTCCACAGCATTTAGGTATTCCAACTTCAGGCGCAGTCCTTGAGAGAACATGACATTTATGTCCAAACGTTTACTCATTATTTATTTATTGCTTTTTATTGTCTGTATCCCACTACAGATATGAACAGCTTCATGATCAACTTAATTAACTCTGAAATAATCAAATTAAATTGTTGTGAGGATAGGTCATTTCAACAACTACTACTTTAAACAGGGATGTTTTTACACACACATTTTCAAGTGTACTTACTTCTAGCTAGTAAAAGGCGCTCTACAGATTTGAAGCCTTTGCCAGAGGCTCTGAGAGAGGCCAACAGGTCTCGCAGAGTATCATGGAGTGGGATGTCATGCAGGCTGTGGTAGCGCAGTGCTCGATGCAGCTGTTTCTCTGCACGCTCTGATGCTCCTGAAACAACACAAATATACCAGAAATATTTAAATACATGTCACCTACAATACCTGACATATCTACAATTATGTGGCCAGAAACATGGCATAGTACAACCTCGTTATTCTTACTGAGTATGACTTTCAACTTTTGTTTCCAACCCTGGTGTCCCAGCTCATATACACTTAATTCCACAAATCAGATCACTGACAAGGCAGACTCAGAACAACTCAGAATCACTGAGTTAAGGTGGATTTGTTAAAGCAGGGAAATTGTGGAGGACAGAACTGGGATCCACTACTGTTACTGAAAATCAAACTGATTGTGTCAATATGTACTTGTATAACAATATGTATTCTGTAATATGTTTTAGCTTGCTAAATCAGACTTAGGATAGCTACACTCTAGACTGATGCAGTGTTAAAAATACTGCTCAATTCCCAAAAATGTACCTGTATGCAGAGAAAATTTGTTCTGCAATAGATTTTTATTGAGACATGTCCACTAATGAAAAAATGCATGGACAAGCAAATACAGATGTCTGATTTGCTCATTTGATTTTGAACTATACAAATTCCCCTTCTTCAGCTATGTAAATGTCTCCTAAATAGGCAAGTTCTGCATTAGTATTCATCTATTACTCTGTACCAGGGCCATCTCTACATTAGTTTCAGATGTTGCTGTGGAGCAATGTGTGACATAAATATATTTTTTTTAACATTTATTTTATTTAAATATTATTTTCTAACATTGTTGTGTATTTGATTTGGAGAAATGGCAGTAGTTCCCAATGCATTTAAAATATTCCTGTACGTGTTGCATAAGGACAGTACTTTCAGCAGTCTTCATTTAGTTAGGCCAAGTAAAAAAAAAAAAATTGGTGATCATCCTTTTTCACCAAAATTTTGGGTTTAGGGGGTAGGTGATTTTTGTTTGATTTTTTTTTTTTTTGATTGATGGTAGAAAAGTATTGTGGTGGCTCTTGGGGTTGTCGGGCAATCAGATGGCTGCGTGTCATACGGTATTTGCATAAAGTTCTCTTGTGTGTTTATGGGGTCTATTTTGTAATTATTTGGGGTCTTTAAGAGGGGATTTTTGTATGTGTAATGATTGTTAGTTGTAGTCTAGTCTCTATGAGTTATTTTAGTGTGTTTTAGTTAAGTTACCGTTAATGTGTGTCTTAGTCCATTTAGTTAGTCTGGTCGAACTTTCATGTTGTAAAGCAGTGGCCGTTTGCTACTGCACTTTCCTTTTTACTTAATTAAAGAGCATTTAGTAAGCAAATGTGTCATCCTTTTATTTCTTTATTCTCTTCTCTGACTCTACAGTATGTAGCGAATATTAAAAAGATGTTGAAAACTTAACACTGGAATCGCGAATGCAACGTAATTTCTCGTCAGGGAAAAATCCCTCGCTTGGCCTGCCACACTGCTGGGAGACGGTTAGCGTCCTATTGATATGCTAATTACATGATAAACTGTCCAAGGCAAAGTGAGAGAAGCCAGTTTCACAGAAAGACACTCAGAATACTATATTATATTTTAAAATCAAACGAAGAACACAGAGAGAATGTATTTATTTTTTCATTTTAGTGTCAAATAGTACATTAATCGTATAGTTATCCTGCGATTGGCAGAGGGTCGTCACACCGTCCGGTTCGCTCCCTAAAAAGGGACTGCTCT
>BRDA01001219.1:17164-67360 GCA_036984385.1 Crenuchus spilurus | reverse complement strand
TATTGACATTTGCCATCTCCACATCATTGCATTCAGTTTTTATTCACAATTTGTTTAGTGTCCCAACTTTTTTGGAATCCAGTTTGTATTTTAATACACTCAACTGTGTCAAAAACATACAATACATGGTACAATTTTGTCCAACAAGGTACACACACTGTTAATGTACCCTTTAAAAACATATTTGTTAAGGTCCAGTTTACGTATATCTTAAAGGTTCACTAGACTTTTCCAGGAGAAAGGAGCTGATCTGTATATTTTTAGAATTGAATCTGAACAGCAAAATAAGCATAATCTGGACATCGAGTCAATACAACTTAATATAAATGTGCTGCAACACAATCTCTTATCATTATGTTCCACACCTAAACACCATGAGTTTCTTTCTTACTCACTACAATAAGACTCTACAATGTGTCTTTTTACTTCAGAGACAGTACTGATCTCCTACTGTCTAAACTGCACTGAATCACGTCATATCACAACATTCTGTACTCTTTCTGTAAGATTTCTGTACTTTTGTGGATGCACACTGTGCAAGATCTGCTACAATTGTAAGACACTTCATTACATATTTTAGACAAAAAACTGTTACTTGTATTACTCATTAACTGTGAACTAAGCTACTTCATTCCATTTAATACAAAACCTGCACTCTTGTAAAGCACATCTGTCTCAAATGTTCATGTAAATATGCTGATATATGTTCATTCCTATTCTCTCATATTATGCCTGTTTTTATTTCTGCCTAATATATGTAAGTTTATGTGCAATTTTATGCCTGGCTACTGTAAAGTTGCAATCTATCTGAAGGTACTTTAGGGTTCCACCACAGCAGCATTAAATGTCCTGACCATATGACCACCCAGTGTCATTTTAATTCAGAGTGTAAGGGTCATTATCCAGTAACAGCATGGAAAACAGTGAAAAGGAGCGTATTCACATCAATAACTGCATCAGTTCAAGTTGTATTGAAATATGTCTGCTTCTACTTAACAAAATAAGTCTGTTATGCATTTCATTGAGCTATGAGTGAGAAAGAGTTCATGATTTTATCTAATAAATAATGAGACTAAGGGTTAATTTAACCCAAAAAGGTTTTTAAAAGTATAATGGATTTTATAGCCACGTCAGAGAATGGCACCCAGACAAGGAACCAAACTGTGAGCAGAGCTGGAGATGATTGAGCTGAAAATGTTTTGGAAAAAAAATTGTGTGTGTGAACGGTCAGTAATAACAGCCATTTAGATGGACCCAGGTTGCCATGTAGGCAGTGACAGCAGCAGCTGAGCCTCATGTTTCACACATAATGGAGTTCAGAAGATCTAAGGTCATAGGTTTCACCCAAGCCAAAGCTGATCTCCCTCCAACAGCATATGCGAACCTGCAAACCACCACTGGTCATAATAAAGTTGGATGTTGCTAAACTTTAAACGTCCAGCTTCCTTCTGGCTCAGCCAACCCACAATCAAAGGCATAGAAGATTTCAATTTGGAATTTCACAGCATGGTGTGGTCTCAGATCACTGCTGCTCGGTTCAGGTAATAAAATGAAGAACGTGTCAGTCATATACAGTATTTACCTGCAATTGCGGGTTGAAGGGAGAGAGAGTAAAGGACAAGAAGCCCTGTTTTTTCTCAAAGAGACTCCATATAAAAAAACATTCCAGCATTTTCAACCAAATTGCTATCTGTATTGCACTTTCACAGACTATAATTTCATCAAAGATGTCTGGCAGATACTTCAGATTTAAAAACTGAGCCTTTAAGGAAACTTTTGTTTATTGTTATTATTTGTTTTATTTTGTTTTATTGTTGTTTTTTGTTAGTAATGCAGCTCCATTTCTAAAATAAAGCAGAAAATCATCATCCATGGTAATTAACTGACAGTTGTGGCTGTGGTAGGTGGAGAGGGATGCAGTGGGGTTTCAAATCAACAAGTCTGATTTATAAAACTCAAAATACTGTCGTTATGAAACAAATCAAACACTGGATTATGGCTATGAACTTCAGGCAATGGAAAAAGACATGACGTGACAATAAACCATGTCAAAGCGTTTTGACGAAGACATACAATGACTGACAAGGACTGTGAGACATGAGGGAAGCTACAGTATATAGCAAGATATAGCTATATGCAATGACATTACGTAACTGGGGCTGGAAAAATGATGTGAATGTAAACAAAAGAGCACGTGGCGACAGGACAGCATATGGGAAATGTAAAAAACAAGACATATGGACAGAGACAGGGCCAGGGACAAGGCTAAGGCAGGAGGGTTACATTAACCATATGCTATATGTACAGTAGACAGTGATTACACTGAAATATTCCCTTCACTTGTAGCCTGGAGGCTTGTTGTTTAACACATTTGTCTCTCGGTGCTGAGATTGTGGTTTTAAATCCCCATCTGAGTGGAGTTTCCATGTTCTCCTTGTGTCTGCATGAATTTCCCTCAGAGACTCCAATTTCTTTGCACAGTTCAATAACATGGAGGTTAGGTAAATTGCTACATCTAAATTGCCCTGGTGTGAGTTTGCCCAGTGATGGATTGGTGGCCTGTCCTGGCTATGGCTAAAATAGTGGAATGCCCTGCTCAGTGCCCGACAAAGACATCAGGGGTTTCACTGCAACCCTGAAATGGATTATGTGGTTAAGATGATGGATAGATGGATATTCCCATCACTAATTGTCACATGTGAGCCTGTTGCACTGAAACATCAGCAGCGTAACACAAAGTTAAAACTGGTATGACTGTTGATTTATACAAAAAAAAACTCTTATTTCAAGATAATGTTGCTCATTGTTTCCTTCTTGTTTTTTTAAGTTTGAAAGGCTATTTAATGCTGAATTTGATAAGCATAAGAAGGACTAAATTAACAGGTTCTCTTACTGTTAAGCTCTGGTAGCTTGGTAAACAAAGGCAGACAACACTTAATGAATTTATGAAAATTTGTGTGTCAGATAGAAGCTTTCTCAGCTGTACTAATGTTCAATGTAAGAGATTCTGCATAAGCCTGTTCTCTAAGAGCAGTTAAAATATTACACTAATAAAGATTCAATAAACACATGGTAAATTTCTTTAAAAATTCATAATAGAAACTGCTCTGAGTTGTAATGAAATAGTTAACAATAATGTGAAAGTGCCATCCAGAAGTGGATACAGCCATGTGAGTATTATGGTGGGAAATATGTTGTTAACTCAAAGTATAGGAATCCAGTCTTTATCACAAACTGCAGACATACCTGGAGAGCAATTTGAATCTAATTTAAATTTTGTTAAGGACAGGAATCAGCATATAAATTGAAAACCAAAACCCACTACATCCTCAAATAGGCAGAATATCAACAATGTAAACATGGAATAAGTTGCATGAAATAGAGAGGTACCACGTGGGCAGAACTGGCCTTTTGGACTTTCCTTATTTCACAAAACCTCGTTACTCCATGAATTTATTTTAGAGATACCTAATACAGTAGTGGCAGCAGCACACTAATCTCTTATTCTGAAACAGTAAGCCATGATTAGAACTGTCCTAGCCAAGACTTCCAGGCATTAATATTGTCTGGATGAGCAGAATCATACTAATGGACCGACCCCTCAATTTGAAAAAGGGGAAATCAACTAGCCAAAAGACTTGACCAGCTTGGATTTGTATCCTTTTCTATTGTGTATGACAGGCACAACTAATCAGACCAAATTTCCTTGATTTTACATTAATGAGTCCATGCATTAAAGGAATTCTCCTAAAAATCAACATTTCTCCCCTGACTTCAAACATAACTGATCAGCCAAAACATATTTAATTTTTAGTTTTGCATTAGCCTTGAGGTCATTGGAGCTTAAACGCATTTTGGGTGTGGGTGGTGATGTAGGCTTCTATTAATTAGCCACAAAGCAAAGCCGACTTTGGACATCAAACATGTTTTGGCTGTTCACCTACATTTAGGATAATAAGACAAATGAAGATGAAAGGGAATCATCCTCGTTTGCAAATTTTATGCAAACTCATGTCTCACCTAGAATCCAGATTTTAAAGCTTGTTTATCATCCATAATGCAGAGTTTCAAAGTTGTCTATCATCCATAATCCAGAGTTTCAATGTTGTGTATTATCCATTATCCAAAGTTTCAAGATTGTGGATAATCAAAAATCTGGAGTTTCAAGCTTGTGTATGATCTGTAATCCAGAGTTTCATACTTGTGTATCACCCATAATTCAGAGTTTCAAACATGTGTATCATGCATAATCCAGAGTTTCAAACTTGTGTATGATCCACAATACAGAGTTTCAAGCTTGTGTGATCCACAATCCAGAGTTTCAAACTTGTAGCTCATCCAGAATCCAGAGTTTCAAACTTGTGGATCAACTACAATTTAGTTTCAAACTTGTCTATTACATATAATCCAGAGTTTAAGTGCAATTTACTATTGGAACAAGCAATAGTTCTCCATTTCTGACACCATCGAAAGCTGCATAAGTCGTTTTATTGATAATATAGAGATTGATATACTCATTGTTTAATAATTTATCACAGTAATAACATATTATCATATTGCACCATACTAGTCATTATTAAAAACTTACAGCAATGGGACCTTGACTTTGAAGTTCTTATTGTGACATCTGGCTGGCTAGACTTTTTGATATGAGGCCAAGCAAAGCTTTTAAAGAGATTGTTTTTTTCTGGACAGTAAATGCCATCAACCTGCCACAAGCTACATCTTCCAGACTCCAGAGATATTAGTTTGGCAGATGCAGGATAAATTCACAGAAAGTGACCTGACATGCACATGACAATCTAACTGTGGTCCACAACATTCAGTGGGGCACTTTAATCATCCACCCTGAACAAATGGCAACATGTGCCCTTATGTCTGTCACTGTTCAGTATGGTGGTATGCCAGGGCACTCCAACTCACAGCTCTCTTGTCTCTTTACCATCACTCAGCTGGACAAGAAAAAGTCATTAAGCATCTATGATATCACATCAAGTAAATGTAGTAGCACTCAGCAAATTTGCAAGGACAATGAAGAGATGATGTATATATGGGGCAATACTGAGCTGAAGTGATCCGTTTAACCAAAACATTAAAGGGTCAATATCTATCCTGTTTTTGGCATTTTATTTTTTCTGTCCAGTATGATGTTTTTATCAGTTTAAGCAGCAAATAATTAATTTTACATGACCATTTTCTAAGCACAGTAAAAATACAGCCTTTTTATTTTAATGAATGAATATTAGAATTAAAAGGCTGTATTTCTACTGTATTTTTTACTTTAATATTTATACATTTAAATATGTGACAAATCCAAAAACAGTTTTGTCTGAAACACTCTTTATTTCTTCAATGTGAGTGGGTGGAGCTAAACTACAGGAACCTAAATATGCAGATATAAGCAAAAGTATTGGTTCTCATGACATTACAAAATAACTTTTTTTGTTATTTACACTAATATAACACTTTCCAAATACAAGTACAATATTTACTGTTTTTGCTGAATAAATCATAAGAATTTACCCCCATTTATGTGCACAAAAATATTCTTCTGTACTTTTATTTCAATACTAGCTACTGTATCACTTGTTATGAAAATTATTCTGGTATTGTATGCCTTTTCATTCATGAACTACCTCAAGCTTAAGCTTTCCTCTTAGTGGGTCTAAACTGTTGTAGGATTAAAAGGTGATATATGTAAATGTGTTGTTTTGTAATATCACCAAAAAAAACAGTTAACTGAAAGTTGAATAGTTTTGGAGTTTGTTTACCATATATGGTGAAAATAAAACATTGGCATGTTGAAGATTACACGATAATACTAGGCTATGAAGTTGATTGTAGTTTGTATAAATAAGCTAGACCACAAGATATGACACAATCCCTCTAGCCGAGTTTGGCTGAGATGAAGATTTGAGGTTGACTTTTGAAGGCAGTACTGTTCAAGCCAAGGAAGACAAAGTCAGAAAGCATGAGTGGTGATAAAATATGTTTTATGGCAGTGACCTTTCACAACCGTATATATATATATATAACACTGACGGCCTTACAGTTCTACAAAGACAGGTGGTGGACAACGTCCACTCATTGAGCCATTCATTCTACAAGTGGACCATGATTATGATGCTAATTACCAACTCATTAAAATTATAAGAACTTGGATAGCTGAAATGTCAGCTCTCTCTGTTTATCAGAGTATTTTAACCCAGTCATCTCCAACAATAACAAAAGCATGTCTGATTATTTCAGATTTGTACCTCATAAAATGAAGCAGAGAAATTAACTTAGTTCAGACTCTAAACTTTCACTTCCTAACACATTTATGATTAAATGTTTTATGCTGCTGGCCAGTAAAATTGCAACACTGGGAAAGACACAGTGATACATCACAGAGGTACCGAAGTGCAAACCACAACAACATTAATGAAGCACAATTACAAATTACAAAAACGCTACAACATTAAAGAAGCACAATTACAAATTAGAAAAGGAAAGTTTGTGAACGAACTTTGAAATTGGCTTGAAAAAAAGCTTGATAACATTGAAAAGTTTTTATAAATAGAGTCTGAAGTGGCTGCCTGTAGTGAGGTTTAACTCATTTTATTGTAGTTCACATACAATCACACTGCGTACTGCCAGTCTGTCTTGGTGAAGAGAGAATTGAGTCAAAAGGCAAAGCTCTCTGTTTACTGGTTGATTTACATTCCAACCCTCACCTGGTCATGAGCTTTGGGTAATGACCGAAAAAATGAGATCGCAAATACAGGCAGCTGAAATGAGCTTTCTTCGTAAGGTGTCTTGGCTCTCTCTTAGAGATAGGGTGAAGAGTTCAGACATCTGGGAAGGGCTCAGAGTAGAGCCGCTGCTCCTCCACGTTGAGTGGAGCCAGTTGAGGTGGTTCGGGCACCTGGTAAGGATGCCTCCTGGGCGCCTCCTGGGTGAGGTGTTCCGGGCATGTCCAGTTGGGAGGAGATCTCGGGGAAGACCTAGGACATGCTTGAGAGATTATATCTCTCAGCTGGCCTGGGAACACCATATGAGCTGGAAGAGGTGGCTGGGGAGAGGGACGTCTGGTCTTATTTGCTTGGGTTGTTACTCCCACAACCCGGACACAGATAAGTGGAAGATGATGGATGGATGGATGGATGGATGATTGTTTACATCTGGTAGGTGGGAAATTGTAAAAGTAAATATGGTGTCTAGGTGAGACATTTCTGTAAGATACAGCCATTACTGACAGAGGTACTAAGTTGGTATAATCAGCATAGATGAGTACTGTCAGTATAATGACATGTTCTGGAGCAGCTGCATATTTGCCTAAGGCCACAATGCCCAATGCCAAGCATCTGTTAGAGGGCCTTAAAGCCCCGCAAGCACTGGGCTGTGGATAATATTCTAATAATCTGAGATTTTTTATTTCTGATTTTTTTAGCTATAAGGCATGCTGATCTACCATTAGCCACAATGAAGACATTTTAATTAGCATTTTTTGCTGAGTATCACATAAAGAAATGCTATGGGGGCTTATAAACATAAGCAGTATAGGTTAACAAAGATGAGAATTTTACAATGCATGCACATCTCTTGACAAACACTTGTAAAATATAAATTAAAAATGTGTTGCTGGATAAGCTGATACATGCTAGGTTATTAAAGACTAAATCTAACACCATCTGTCTACCAGACAATGAGGCTGAGGTAGTGCATGTAAATAAAATATGCAATATTTCTGATAGGAGATGTATATGTTGGCTGAGCATGTTGAACTTTCTTTACAGAATTCAATGAGCCACCATTTTTCCCCTTTAGAACCTGTAGAAAATGTCCTCTATTTACACAAAAATACAGTTACAGCATTCAGCCATAAAATTACGCAGCTATGGGGCTCCGGGTGGCTCATTGAACTAAAGCCACAACCATGAGTTTGCATCCCTGTCATGCTGCTTGCCATCAGGAGCCAGAGCCCTGAGAGAGCAAAATTGCCAGTGCTCTCTCCGGGTGGGTAGATGTCACGCTATACCCATCACTTCGAAATATGTAATGTCCAATGACTCAGGGGTCTGGCAGAAGATCCATCAGAGCTGGGGATCCTGTGCTTTCCTCCAACTACATCAGCCTCTCAGTCACAATGTATCTGCAGCCATTTGAAACGAGGAGGAGACTCCATGATTTCAGATGCATGATTAACCCAGGGTGGGCTGATTGGCTATTACAGCACTGAGAGGGGAAATTAGATTTTTTTTCAGATACAAATGTACAATCACATGAAAGTCCAACTCCATGAAGAGTCCTTAATAAAAAGATGTATACTATGGTTCAGTATCAATGAACACATCAAGTATAAACAGAAGTCTGGTGCTCTTCTGTTTATCTTAGAAGAGACACCTTCCGTTCCATTAGCAAAAAGCTGGAATACCTAACAGCAGAAAGCTGGTGGAAAATGATCTTGGCCACACTTTTTATTTTTCCTGTGTCCTGTCTGCTTCAGGAGAGTGTTTATCTCTCATCTTTCCACTCCTGAAATCTGATAACATCACCTCTGCAGATTTATGCAGAGTAATATGCCGATACAGAGATATCGCTGATGCTGTGCTGGATCTGCTGAGCTAAATTTAGTCCACCTCTCTGAAAGTGACAGCACTGGGGTATTTATAGCTTTGCTTTCCTGTAGCTTCACTGCTTCCAGATGAGCTCTTTCGTTAGTGCTGAAGGTGATAAAAGTGTGCCCTCCACAGCTTGCAATATAGGTTATGAGCAACATGTGTGATCCATCTTGAGGTATTTATGGATGCACAACCATCAGCTCCAGCAGGTTGGATCAGGTAGTGTTTTATCACTTTGGCCTTGATTAGTCGACAAAACGTGCAAGTTGGTTCTAGTACACACCTGTGAAACCATGGCTCTTTAGAAGCACTATACTACACTTTTGCTAACACAGCAACCAGAAATAACCAAGCTCAGGAAATATGAAGCTAGCATTCTTTGTTCAAGCATCAGGTGGAACAAAAAGTTTTGTAAGGAAAAAAAGTAACAAACCCACCCAGTCTCACTCTGATTTGCCATTTAGTCACATGAACAAGGGTATGTATTTCATGATATAGTCAAAAGTCATTTATTTTGTATTATTTTTTTACATTTTATAATTCCTTATTAGTACCACAGTGGGGAAATTTGATGCCCACATTTTATCCATTCATGCAGTCAAACACACACACTAGTGGTGGGCAGCCCTATTCATTGCACCCAGGGAGCAGTTGGGGTTAGGTGGCGTGATCAAGGGCATTTCAGTCATGACCTGCTCAGGGATTGAACCAGTGACCTTCCAGTCAAAAGACAAGATCCCTAACCACCAGACCACAGCTGCACCCCCCCTTTTTTATTGTAATATTATACATCAATATCTGATTGTTTGAGGTTAACCAGATGCAGGCATAGAGTGAAGATCTGAGAAGCATGTTTTGGACAGAAAAGTCTCCAATTTGATGCCCTGAACCAGCAGGACATGACACAGCACTGCAGAAGCTTGGGGTTGCCTGTGAGTGTCCTTAAGTAAAGGGTTAATCCGCTTTAGATTAGAATTAGGGTAAAGTTAGTCAGGTTAAGGTTAATCTAGTTAGGATTATTGGTCAGGTTAGTGTTAATGTGGGTAAGGTTAGATTTTGTTATGATTAGCCTAGTTAGGATTAGTCTGGTGAATGGTCAAATTTAGAATTAGGGTTAGTCTGGTTTAATTTGGGGCGGCACGGTGGCTTAGTGGTTAGTACATTCGCCTCTCAGCGCTGAGGTCTTGGGTTCGAGTCCACATCTGAGCGGAGTTTCCATGTTCTCCTCGTGTCTGTGTGGGTTTCCTCCAGGGACTCCGGTTTCCTCCCACAGTCCAAAAACATGGATTTTGGTAAATTGGCTACTGTAAAACTGTCCGTGTATGTGTATGTATGTATGTGTGTGCGTGTGTGTGTGTTCACCCAGCGATGGACTGGCGCCCTGTCCTGGGCTTAGTTGCATAGTGTACTGCCCTGCGCCCAGTGAGGAGGTAGGGGACTAACCGCGACCCTGATAAGGATAAAGCAGGTGTGATAATGAATGAATGCATGGTTTAATTTGAGGTTAAGGTTAGTGTTAGTCTGGATAAAGTTAGTCTTGTTAGATTTAGGGTTCATTTAATGGTTAATTTTAGGGTTTGGGTTAGTCTGAGTAAAATTAAGGTGAAGTTTAGGCTGAACATTAAGGTTAACCTGGTTAAGGTTCGGGCAAGTGTTAGTCTGGTTAACGTAAAATTTAAGGTAAGTCTGGTTAAGGTAAAGGTTAAGGTAAGTCTGGTTAAGGTAAAAGTTAGGGTAAGTCTGGTTAAGGTAAAGGTTAGGGTTAAGATTACAGTAAGGGTTAGTCTGCTTATGGTACAGGTTACAGTTAATCTAGTTAAGGGTAGGTTTAGAGTTAGTCTTGTTATGGTTTGGGTTAGGTTATGTTAGATTAGTGTTAATAAAGGTTAGGTTAGTCTAGTTAAGGTTAAGGTTAGTGTTAGGGTTAGTTAAAGGTTAGGGTTAATCAAGTTTAGGTTACTGTTAGCATTAGTCTGGTTAAGGTAAATCTTATGGTTAATCTAGTGAAAGATAAGCTTAGTGTTAAGGGAAATAGGGTTAATTTAGGTAACGTTAAGATTAGTGTTTCAGTTTGTTATGGTAGAGGTCAGGGTTATTCCAGTTAGTTAATATTAAAGTAAGTCTGGTTAAGGTAAAGATTAGGGTTAGAGTTAAGGGGTATTAGGAATTGAGAACAGAACTGAAAAACAGAACTGAAAGGAATAAGCAGCAGCCACAGTCATTGTTGATGCTGTATCCTTTGCTTAACCTCTACAAAAGGAATTATGTATGGTCAGAATTTAACGTCTACCTAAGCTAGAGGCTTCTCTGCTCACACATCACACATTTCACACAGAAGTGACGCACAGCAAGGGAGCCACCTGAGGCCTGGCAGCCTCACAGACACCACTTTTATCACTTTCAGTGAACTCTGCTTTAAAAGCCCCTGGCTCTTGTTCAGCACAATAATGGGCTCCGTTCCATACAGCAGCACAAAATGTCACAATCGCTGCAGTGAGAAGTTCCCCAAAGCTTTTACATTAATTGGCTAGTTTATGATTACAAAGAGCTTGGGATATTGGACATGCAGTTCAAGGTCTGAAAGGCTCCCAGATCGAACATTAAATGCATTAGGAATGTGGCGTCCAGCCAGCATGCCAAATTTAGCAACTTTGACAATGAAAGTCAACTGCCTGTTTAAGCTTAAGATGGGAGAGTTGAGAGCAGTGTCGTGTACTCTGAAAAGTTAATAATAAAAAAGAAAATCTCAGATGGCCTTTCAGATGAAATCTTACTTCATTTAAAGCTCAAAATGCAGGGCATCAATCAAAATATTTCTAGTACTTTGTAAGTTTTTGCTTTACTTTAATGAAGATTTTCAAAAACCTCATTAAGAAGTTCAGGGCTAGTCTTAATTTGGAAGCTGACGTTCACCTGTATATTCTTTGCATGTACTTCTAATCGTGCTAACGTTTCAGTTTTGTTAATTAGACTGATAGATGGAATTGAAGTAGATAAAATGTCAGAGAAAATGACTAACAGTCATCATCCCTGGAAATGGTTGACAGCTGTGATAAGCTGATGAGTTGCGCTCATGATGAACAGTGGCCTTTTGACTCATGACCTGTTGACTCATCTTCAAGGATGAGTTGTGTTGTATGAAGCTCTCGGTGTGAATATGAATGTGAATAGGAGTGGAGTAATAGCCAATGTTTGGGTCAGTCAGGGCACTACTGCCCACAGTGATAGCTTCCCAGAGTTCAGACACATAAGAAAAGTCTATATATTTGCTCAACAACAGAGATCTTCACAATTAAACCAATCACTTCATGCTAATCTAATATTCAGGCTATGTACAGTATAACACAATATTACTAGAGTATGTCATTTTGAGATTTCTCATTTGTGCAATCATATTGGCAAGTGTGTCACTTTCACTTTCAAATGTTTAGGCAACCCTGGGCAAAATGTATGTTACTGTGAATAGTTGAGTAAGCAGAAGATGAACTGATGAAAATGAACCTGATAAAAATCTGAAACAAGATTACTCTTTTGTTTTTCTTTTGTATGATTGTATAGTAGAACACTAAAGAGATTTGAGCTCTTAATTTTTTTTACTAACTATGGCTCGATCAGCAGTCATCAGTACACAAGGTAAAGTGATGCAAATTTGCAAGTTGCAAGTTTTATGAATCTCTGACACCTCAAATCTCACATCAGCAACCATGGGCACCTCTTAGCAGTCGTCACTCAGCATTCTGAAAAATAAATAATTGATGCCCACATCTCAAGACAAAAATATAAGAAGATATCAAAACATTTTAGCTAGACTTTCTTCAGTTCATAATGTTAATAATAGTAAAGATCATGTTGAGAAAGAAAACTTTCTGAGAGACCTGTTTATTGAAATCCTAGAAAGTCAAATCAGAACCCCTTTTTGACTGTAAAATACCTTTAGGAAAATTTTGCAGAGTCTGAAGTGGTGGTGTACTGTTCTATTGTGCAGCAAGACCTGTTCAGATATGACCTTGTGGAAAAGTAATCAGAAGAAAATGTTTCCTACATACTCACCACAAAATCATTAGAAGTTTGCAAAGGAACATCTTAGTAAGTCTGAAGCATGTTGAAAACAAGTTATATTTAGGATTTAGTGCAGAATTTCACAAAAAAACACTGTTATGTACAGGGGTGGATCAATTGTGATTTGGTTTTGTGCTACAGCCAGCAGCCCAAGGAACATTTCACTGATAAGGAAGAATGGGTTCAAATAAAAATCAGAGATGTGTCATCTATAATGTTATTTCTTTTGGAAATCAGGTCATATGTCAATATCTTGTCTGTCCACAGTAACAGACATTTTGACCAGGATAACCAAACATCTGCATGTCACTGTAAGTGTAAATAATATATGTCAATACACTGAGTAACTATAGGGACACTTAATGTGAAATGAAATAAATTTAGCAATGTCATTAGATTAGATTAGATTCAACTTTTTATTAATGTGATTGTACACAACAGAATTTTACCTCTGCATTTAACCCATCCTATCCAGCCTGGGGAGCAATTGGGAGATAGGTGCCTTGCTCAAGGGCACTTCAGTCATGACCTGCCTGGGGATTGATCCAGCGATCTTCCGGTCACAAGACCAGATCCCTAATCACCAGACCATGGCTGCTCCCATAGAGCTATGAGCATATGCTTAGCAAATGTAAAAGTTGTTCAGACTGGATAATCAAAATACTGGGCATTAATCAAGTGATTTAAGTCAGTCAGTCAAGGTTCTATTTCTGCAACATAATCGGGGTTTGCGGCATCAATTTTGTTGCTAGCAGTGCTGAGGATGTTTGTGGCCGAGAGTCTACATGAGAAGCAATTGGCCATGTTCCCACTGGGTGAAGAAGACAGCATCCTGCTGGTATATAGAGCAATCCTAGATAACTGAGGGCACTCAGTGGGCCATGTAGACTGAACTCATGCTCCTCCATGTACAGAGATCTATGATGTTTTGTGGGTGGTATTGCAAAGAACTGGTGTAGATGCCTTCAAAAAGGAAGTATGTTGTGTGGCAGAGAAAACCTACTGCTGTGGGTGGAATTGGTTACAGGTAACAGTGGGTGGAAACTGATTTGGAGAACTGGGCGTTAACTTCAAAGAAAACATCCTCAGAAACATATTTCTTCTTCAGAAAGATTCATCTAGTGACATATATTTGATGTGTTGGAATCAAATGGAATGTTATGCAGTACCAATATTGCTGTGATATTGCTTCATTATTCCAGGTTGCATGAGCATCTAGGCTTGCAGACTACAGCAGGAAATGTAAGGTTGTTTATTTATGATTACTTTTCTGTTGAGTGCACTGCATATATCAGGTGCTGAGCAGACATAGATCCACTCAACTTACCCAATATTAATGTGTGAGGAAAATGTCTAGAACACACAGTTCTATAGGGTAAGGTATTCATGCTTCATTATGGGATTGGTTCACCATATTAAGAGTGTCTCCATGGACTTGATAATCCACTAACTGCAGATAATCAGATTTTGTCTGCAATCTGTAAACATGCACTTGGCATATCAGTTAATGCAAATTAAAAAAAATCTCATCTCACAGAAAAAGAAGTACTCCTATTAATTCCGGCAGAGAATGTTTCTCTGAATTTTACCCATCTGTGCAGTAAATACACATATACACTCACTGGGGAGCACAGCACTGACACATATGTATGCCTGGAGCAGTGAGCAGTCATGTTAACTGCAGTGCCCAAAGAGCTGTTTGGGTTTAGGAGCCTTGCTCAAGGTTTTATTGCTGCTCATTCACACACCCATCCATTCATTGTTCCTGCCAATTTAGGGGATCAAACTTTTTTTGTTCCTGCCAATTTAGGGGATCAAAACCTTTTGGTCCCAAAGCCCACTTCTGTAATCTTTAGGTTATGGTTTTGTACCATCTATGAGATGAAGAATATTGAGAATTTCCTCAGGTATGTAGATGGTTTCAGTGTCACTTCAAATGTGTTTTGTTGCTATCTTGTGGATATAGTTTTAGACTCTACTTGCTGTTTCTGTTTTCGCGCACATGCAGACTGAGGAACAAATCTGAGTAAGAGAGTTCATGCACTCAAATTCAGCTTTCTTTATCAGATTTTTTAAATTAGGCTTCTAGGCCATTGCTAAGAAAGAAATCAGAGTAAGCTTTGAACATCACCACTTGAATAATTAATTAAACTGCCATACTTCCATTTTAAACTGATTATTAAATTCATGTACACAAATTTCTAGCACTGGTTGTTTACATTTTTGGTCTAAATAGAACAGATCATGTAAATAGTGCATTTTGAGGTTTGGAATATAACCATTTGCTTCTGCAGCACTCAAAAGTGAAAAGCTATTCTACAAAAAAATAACCTTCAGAAGAATGAGAATGTTTTTTTTTTTTTTTTTTAGAAAAAAAAAAGATTAATAATGTAGATCATATATGAACTACCCAACAATATGTGGACTACTGATCCAGAGAGGCCAACATAAATCCTCTTATATTATTTGAAAATAATATTCTTTTAATGGTGCCTTGAATGCTTAATTAATCTTTCTAGCAAACCACTTGATGTTGTACTGGAGCTTACATTAAACTAGTTGGAAAGCTAGTCATTTTGAGTGCAGTTTTTCAAAACTCTTCTGTGCCCAGTATCATGAAAATGCTAAGATTTTCAGAGTTAATTATAGTGTGCACCCCCATAGTGCTTCTATTAGCACTGAGCTAACAGATGTTTGTTAGCAAATAGTTTAAACATGGTTATTTACAACATGTACCAGTCATTCAGGTAACTGTTAAAACATGTGTATAATGAAGTTTTACACAAATGACTGTGTTAAATATTGGAGCATTAATTCTGTCTAAACTATAATCTTTTGGGAATAGCCTATGAGCATGCTAGCATAACACAGTATATGTCAGTACAGGAGAGTATGCATAACTTAATTCAGTTTAAAATGTATACAATTTAAACAGTTTGAATGCTTGCTTTGGTTACTGTAAACGTGTATCAATGTTTTTGTCAAGGTTTGAACTGATCAGAGCAGGGGTGCACAATACTTCGATCGCGATCTACCAGTCGATCGCAAAGGTAGTGTGGGTAGATCGCATGGCATTTTAAAAAATAGACATCAGCCTATCATCTGTCCTCGCTATAAAACATCTCACTTGATTGACATACAGGGAGACTGGTCGAGCACTGGGACCCAGCGGGATTCCAAGCCACTTAATCTGAAAATCCTGTTTCACTTAAGACCGCCCACAAGCTCATTCGATTGGCTCTGCCGTTTCTTGCTAACGTGTGATTGGCCATCTCCGCTATCGCTTCATAAAACAGCATCTGGACTTGTAAACCGGCGTTTTTCAAGTTGGCCAGCAGTCCGTGTTCACCTATCACTGTAAGTTCTTAACATGTATGTTTGTTCTGCCTGTGTAAGAAACCTAAAACTGACCATTTCCATACAGAGTGGGAGGAGGACTTTTTTACTGTCATTTTTGAAGTGTGTTTGCCTTGACTGCATTATTCGGCCTTTTCACACGTGAAGATCATTAAGTCCAAGTATCGCATAAGCGAAAGATTGTAAAAAATAAAATATAAAAATATGATAGACGAGCACTGTCAGCTTTCATAGTCCTGTGCCAGAAACTAAACACAACAGAGACAAGCCATTTTAGGTACAATATGAGTCTGTCTACATTCATTTGTTTGCAATATTGAGCACTTTTGTAAGATATAACACAAGTCTATAAACATTTAACAAAACTTAATTACATGCAAAAACATATATTGAGATTGCTGATTGCTGGACAAAAGAGACATAATTAACATAGCTAGCTAGTCAACCAGTGAGCTAGTTTTTCCTTTCTCTATTGTTTGGAACCCATTTATTATGGATTAATGGTCCCTGTCCTTGCTGTAGTTACATAGACGTATGCCTTACCCAGCACTCAGTGAAGGGGTAGGGGAACTCACTGTGACCCTGACCAGGATAAATGCATAAGACAATATTGGAACCATCAGACAGGGATGGAATCCTCAGAAGAAGCTACTCCTACTTTCACTGTCTTTGTCCATCAATACATATATTTTTCTCAATGATATTTACATTTACTGCCCAGTGATGGATTGGGGCCCTGTCTGGGCTTAGCAAGGATAATGTAAAGCTCTGCCCTGCACCTGGTGAAGGGGTCTTGGACTCGCTGCCACCCTGATCAGGATTATGTGGGACATAATGACTGGATGGATGAATATTTACATTAGGACATTGGCAGGATGCATGTACACCACAAGTATTTGCTAATGTTAGCTAACCTGTAGATGTGATTCAATAAAATGAGGTAGCAAGATCTGTTGTTTCTGTTAAGCTCAAAGTTTCAAAGTTTATCTTACAAAAAATGCACGAGGCATTATAAATCTATTTAAAGGGTTCAAGGGATGTAAATATATAAAGGCTTTATATGGATTCGATATTTTCCCAAATGCATTCATTCAAGTCAAGGACCAGTGAAGTGGAATTCCATCTTATTTCACAGTTGAGCCTGGTTTTCCCTTCTATATAAGCTAATTTATTTGTCAACATCAAATTCATGAAAGCATATTTTTATACATTTTTAGTAAAATAATATACATAATGAACTGAATTGTGCTCTTGATATAGTGATTCCAAACAAATACTATTTGGTTTTTGTTTTTTGTTTGTTTGTTTGTTTGTTTGTTTGTTTAATTGGTAAATAAAAATATATTCTCAACTGTGGAATAAGGTGGACGTCCCGTTTAAGAATACTGTATTTATTAAGCCTGTTTGACTCATACAAATAAGCAATGCCAAAGTGAACACCAGAACATTCTTAAACATATCTACATCTTGACCTGGTCCCACCTGAGGAGCTTTCCTGCATGTGCTCATTCTGCAGCCGCCCCCGGGGGCAGGAATACATCATGGTGGACGAATGGTTTGACAGAGCCACTGATGCGAGAAGAAGTGGATGCTGCATCTGTCAACTGAGTTTTTCAGATCCTCAGACTGAGTGTCACAAATGAAAGTGACAGCAAGGTCTCATCACCCCTGAGCCCACCCCCGCAGGTGTGAGCGAATGTGCTCCTGTTAGCTTTAGCTACTTTCCCAAAACCTGTTCATTTGATTTCATTCAAACCTTTAATTAATTAATTCAAACCAGTTTAAACTCAGGTTATATTTAAGGATAACTTCATTTCAACAAAAGTATAATCTTGCATTATCCAGTCATTAGTCTATTGGTCAAGTTAATCTGAATATTAATTTGACACCTGGTCATATATGGCCAATAACTAGTATTAATAAATAGTAGCTAGTTGGATTTGGATGATTTTGTAAAAAGGTAATTACCGCTGAACATCAGTATTCAAAAGCACAGGTATTTAAAGTTTCATACTGCGTACATCTAGAATAGTTTAAAGGACATCTATGTTTTTCTTTATTTTAATATTTTCTTTGTTCTACATTTGTGGTTTGATGAACCAAAAATAATAAGCCAATGTTTTTTTAAGACCCCACATTTTTTTATGAGCTTCTCGGCATCTTAACTTTAAACATACAATGATACTAAACATGTTGTAAACAAACACTTTATAGTAAAATCATAACAAAAACTACAAATACAGAAACTATGCAATAGCATGATAATTACTTTTAAATAAAACACTCAAACTGTGTGGTTCAATGGTTTTTGCATTTTATCCAGTTTATTCCTGTGGAATGGCTATGAAGCATTGCTGGTTTGCATTCATACAAGAAAACATTGCATTTCTAATTACTTTTAGTGGATGTTTTGTAGTCTACCATACCTCTACCAATTGGTAGAGATGACACAATCCCATTTTGTTAAGTTCAACTCCTTCAAGAAGAGTAACTCAAAGGTGCTCTACCAAATGTTGAGTAGGATGTTAAATGGTTAAAAAAAAACTAACAAAGCAAAACAACGACACACTAAAACTGATTTTATTTTTTATTTGATAGCAAGTATTGCAAATCCTAATACCCTAATACAGATACTTGTACCTTTAAGCTGTAAGCTTTTATTGCATTTTTGGACACGAAAAAGTATCATTGCTGCTATCAGGGTAAGCAGAAATCCTGCGAGTCTCAGTATGTGAAACAATGTCAGCAACACTGAACATCCTCTTTAGTTCTGTTTGAAATCCAGTTATAAAAAATCATACAACCCCAAATAAAAAAAATGTGGACAGTATGGAAAAGTCAAATAAAAAAGACTTTGATTTTATTGCAGACCGTTTTTAATGTAGAGGAGCAGCAGGAACAATTGGCTGATGACTTATGGCAGTGTTTTTGCAGTGAATTCTGAGCGCAAGAGCGTAAAAAGATTTGTGAGCGCGCGGGTAACATTTGAATGTGTAAGTGTTTGAGAGCAGGATATATTTGTAATGTTTCATTTACTTATTTATAAAGAGATATTATATGTACTGTATACAGTATACATGTATTGGGCAGAACTGAGTTAAGAATATTAGTCTGGCCCTCTAAAACTGTTCTGATTTCTCATGTGGCCTTTTGGGAAAATTTATTGCCCACCCGTGATCTAGAGCAACAGCATTTGTGAATTTTATCATATTCTCCAAACTGCCAGAAATAAAGAAAATTATTTTGAAATCTGTTGTCAATGAAAATAATCAATTGGTGATCCGAACTAGTAGTGTGTTGAAACTGGGTTGATACTTAACAGTGCTAAGGTTAGAGTTAGGTTTAATGTCATGCTCCCTGTTCCTCCTGCTTCTCTCATGGACTCACACTTCGCCCCAGAGCTACACTTCCCAGAATCCCCTGTGCTCCTCCGAACACATGTGACTTACTTCTCCAGCTGTCTGGCATTGAGACTTTGATTCCCAGGACTATATAAGCCAAACCTGGAGAACTATTCCTTGCTTCGTATAGCCATGCTCTGTACGCTTTAATGTAGCCCTCTGTCTTCTGCCTTTTGAAGGTCCTGTATCTGTTTGCTTAGGTAGCCTCTTTAAGCTGTTTAGCATTATTAGCCTGTTAGCTTGTTTCTGTCTAGCCTGTTTCACTCTGTTCTTCCTGTGTAGCTCACTTTTGTCTAGTATATTTCTGTTTTGTTTTCATTTGGTTATGTTCTCTTTTTTGTTTGGATTGTTATTAAATTAGTGTTTCTATAAACCTGCGCTCATCTTTCCTGATCTACGAACATTATATTTAGGTTTTAGGTAAAGGTTAATGTTAGGCTAAGGTAATATATAATCAGTTAAATGTAAATGAAATGGAAATTAAACATCTAAATTGTACTATTCAAACAGTGTTACCAATTCAATATGACAAGGTATTTTGTTTTCACATTATTGATTGGAGTGTAGAAAAAAATATGCATGCAAAATGGAAAAAAATAAACTTAATGTATATATAAAAACTGATAAATATTGTTTGATAAATATCACTAAAGTATTAGAAAACAATGCATATTGCTTCAAGACAGCCACCCAACTTTAATGTATAGCAATCCTGATCTCAGTACCTTCACTCCACAATCAGACAAGGAACTGCAAGTGGTGGAAAAGGCTCAGTGAATAGAAAACTGAAAAGCTGACAGGCTAGCAGGATTCTGACATGTCTGAGGTCCAGTTGAGGTCCACATTCACACAGGTTCAGAGCATCAGTTTTTGGCTGGCATCTATAAGAAATGAGTTGTCACCAGAGCCCTATGAAATACAGATAAGCACAAAAATCACATTCTTTCAGGAGAATCTCCTCCAGTGCAGCAGTATTAATGTAACAGGACAAAACATGACTGTCTTCGTATCAGCCACATTGAACAAGCACATTGCATGTTGGCAAAGGCAAATGTCATTTGAATTTGTCATGTCAGTTTTAATTGATGTACTTCTGAAAGTCATGCTGGTGCTTTGTGACTTTTCATGGGTTAATGACTCGGGCGGCTACAGCTCATTCAACCCCTCTTGAAATATTGCACTGAAGCGCTGAGGAAAAATCATCCAGACCAAATAACCCAGGGGATTTTCACTCTCACTCACTGCCGTTTGCAATTTTAATAGGCTACAGTGCCTTGGGATACAGAAGGCCTTTTACATTTTAGTAGGCTTTGCTCCATGATCACATTGCTAAATGTCTCAATTTTCATAATATCTGCTCTTTATATATTAAATGATATGTAATAGCATGTCAAAGAACTTAAAGCTAACAGTACTAATAGGCATATTCAACACACTGCATATACTTTTACCTAAAGTAATTCGACTAACAGAAACTGCTCACCCAGAAGTCAATTTTCCACTTGCCTCAGATGTAGTCAATCAGTCAAGACATGTTTTGAAATCCAAATGCTGTTACTTTAGTGTATAACCCCAAATCAGAAACACTTGGGACTGTATGAAAAATGTATATAATGATTAAAAACAAAAACAGTGTTTCTTACATTTACTTAGACTTTTATTTCATTGCAGATGAAGAACCCATTACAGTAAGAACCCATTTTTGGCACCCTTTTTCACATGTTATAATACAAAGCTGTGTCAATGTTTCTGTGTTCAGAGGCATCTGGGATGAATCATCACACAGTGGAAACATGTACTATAGTCTACTATAGTACTATAGACAAATCAGTATTCCAGATCTTTTTGGGAAAAAATGGACACCGTGAACAAAGATGAAAATGACTGTACAGACTGTAAGTCCAAAAGCCAGGGTCTGTCATGTATAGGGTTGTGTCAGTGCCTTTGGCAAAGGTCATTTACACTTCAGCGATGGCAGCATTAATGCAGAAATGTACATTGAGACTTGAGAACAACATATTCTGCTTTCAGGATGACATTTTGCAGGGATGTTCAAACATTTTTCAACAAGACAATACAAAACAACATGCTGCACACATTACAAAGGCATAGCTGCCACGAAGAGGGTATATGTACTGGACTGGTATATATGCAGTCCTGACCTGTCCCACATAGGGAATGTGTGGGGAATTTTTAAATGAAAAATGTACAGCAGCACACATTAAGATGTGTTTGCAGGAAGAATGGGACAACATTTGCAACACACTTAATTGCTTGATATTATCTGTACCAAAATGTTGTGAGAAGGAATGGCAGCATTACAGAGTGGTAAATGTTTTACGGTCACAACTTTTTTGGATTTTTTTGCAGGCCTGAAATATAGGAATGAATGCATATTAACAAATGAAATTAAGTTGATCAGACAAAACATGAAATATCTTGTGTTCGTAGTGTCTGCAATAGATAAAAGTCAAATTAAATGTAAGAAGTACTGCATTTTTTTTCATACTGTCAAACACAATACAAACACTAGAAGTCAATAGTGAGCAGTAATAGCTCAGACCTTTCCATCACAAAAACTTCTCTTTTAAACTTCAAGTGTTTGTTAGCATCATTATCTTCACAGCTCTAGAAGCTAAATTTGGACTCAACATGTCTTGGCCAATCAAATTTTTGAGATAAGTGAAAAATTGTGTAAATATGATTTCTGGGTGAAGCATTCTTTTAACAGCTCTAGGAAAGACTATGTGTTCAAATGACCTTGGCTGCCCTGTCCTGGGCATGGAAAGGATAGTCTAAAATTCCCTGCCCTGTGCCTGGTGAGGTGGTAGGGGACTAACCACAACCCTGATCAGAATTAAGTGAATAAGATAATGGATGGATGACTTTGGCTGTTAAAGAACACTTAAAAAGACAACTGAGAGTGAAGCAATACCATTCACTAATTTGGTTTATGCTTTATATTCAACATGTGGTGTTTTTTCTCAAGCAAATGAGGATCAATTTACAGAGATTATATTTGTGTTCAAAATCTGGTATGGAGTGTCAGGACAAGTTAGAAAACTGTATATTTAGATTTCAGAGTTTATTTGAGGAGGGTGATGGGCATAGCTTGAGTCTGTTACCAATACAGTGAATACATTCTTCAGGGTTTAAATACAGTTAATTATGGAGGGAGGGATCAAGGAAAGTATAAGGAGGAGGTTGAAGAGGTAATATGAGACCGCACATGGTCAAACAGGCACAGACTACATGTAAAACAGGCACTCTTTCATCACGTCTGTAAATAAAGATGTTGTCTGTGTCATTAAGGTTACACATATGTAAAACAATGTAACAAACAGAAAAAAGAGGCATTGTCTAAAGAATCTAAAGGTCAACTTATGTGGAACAACAGTATAAACTTAATATAACAATATATACAATTTCTTTCATTTGTTATATTTGTTATTTTTTAATTCAGATTAAATGAAGAAATGTATCTATAGATTATTTTTAAAAAGAACTACAAAGTATGTCAGATGTGTGTAAAGAATGACTGTTGATGAATATTACTGATCACTATACATATTTTAGAGTTTAATAAAGAAGCAGATCTTTGTTCCTTAAAAAGCATTAATACCTTCAATACTTTACAAGGCAATGTAAACATTAATATTCAAATCATCAGATTTCCTTTCTAAACATTCACTTCTGTTTTAGAGAGTTTGATAAAGCAGGACTGTTCCGTTCTGCTGCTGGCATTTCCTTTTTTTGTTCATGGCTGTATTGTTTGCATTTGATGTTTAAGCTAAACTCTTAACAAAATCAAGCTCCTTATACTGATATTGTTCTTTTAATGAATTCAGTCCAGGCTGACAGATGGCAGTTGCTGTGATCAGAAAGTTTAAAGGCAAATGTGAACAATTAAGGGAAATCTTGAAACCCACTTCAAGACAAGGTTGGTTTAGCATGATAACATTTACACTTTGACTTGCCAAAACATCACTGCAGTAAAGAGCCAGTGCACACTCCTGCCCAGCATAAACTCTTCACTCTGGAAGTGGAGGTCTCTTACGTACACAGTATGGCATGCATGACTGATCCAGGCACCAGGCCACCAGAGGTCCTTCGGAACTTGCAAATAGAACAGAAGAAAAAACTTTTATTCAAACCTTAAGCCCATTTATCTAACATTTAGGCCACAACTGCCCCTGTAATAATTAAAAAATAACTATAGGACTATGTTTATTTGCTATTTTAGACAACCTTTAGCTTTTACAGCAAGTATTACACTGCATCAAATATCAATTTTATCACTATACAATTACAGGTCATAGCAGTAGAATAACAATAAAATTGCAGGCGTAGCTAGCTTTTCTTTAGATAATGGTCAAAACGCAATGCTGGCGCAGAGATCAAGTGTTTACTGTTCATTTAGTCTGGGTTATCCTGGTGTACATCAGTGCTAAATGATCAGGCACATGGTAACATTTAACTGCATAAATAAGGGTTAAGAATGCCATCATATAACCCTGACTATATCATTGCCAGACTCTAATTCAGCCACAGCTACCAACTCTCTGCTTAATAACTTATGTGGTGCGAGTTCTGGTGCAGACCACCTACCATTATATCATCCAGGCTGATGCTGCACATTGGAGGTGGTTGAGGTGACTCTCTAATGTCTGTACCAAATGTCAAAGCACTCTGAGTGTCTATAAAAGTGCATTAGAAATGTAACTCTATGTAAGTACCAGTTATTTACAAAAAGTGGGAACATGTTCATATCAAGAGAAATAATTAGATTAAATTTTAACATTTTAACAACAGTTCTTGGAACAAAGTGGCTTTCCTGAAATCCCTGTCATTTATCGAGCAGCCCAATGTTAAAAGCTCAAGAACAATCTGTAAGAGCATGATGAAAAACCACTGAGACGAGCCAAAACTGAAAGGATCATGAGCAAGAGCTACTAAGTGGAACAAAAGTTCAAAAAGGAAAAACTCCCTAAGAGAATGAAGAAGAACCAATGAGTGCAACAGGAAAATTCCTTAACAACATGCAGTAGAACAATGGATTAGAACCTATGTTCAAAAGGAAAACTTCTTAAACACACGAAAAACAATCACTGATAGGAACCAAGATATGGGTTCTGATCCCTAAAAGTCATGTGGGCATGCTGAGAAGATAAAGATGTGAATTTTTGTCTTTTGAGAGCAGTGATTTGTACATGACGGACCACTCCATATGTATTATTCACTCACAGGTTTTATGGCGCTTTCGTCAGCTTCGCTTCGACACTTTAAGCGCTGCTCTTCCCCCTGAGCCACATCTCATCACTCTCTCCACTCTCCTATTCACTCAACAGCCGCTGCAAACACAAGAGCACACTAATCACCCTAACCAGCAGGACAGAGGGGCCAGCATTTTAATGCATTAAGCTGGGCCGCCTTGCTTCTAATGCTTCTGGAGAATCTCCAGCATGTTCAAGATGTACATCAGCATTCTCACTTGGACTTGAATATTCCTCAGAATTTCAGTCTCCTGAATAATGAGATTTTGGAGGCAGCCCACAGAGTTCTTGATCAGTGGATCAAGTGGCCTTAATTTGTGGTAGATGGTTTGTGGGGGTGGATGCAGAGGAAAAGAGAGAGGGCAAATAAACCATGTCAAAAGGAGAATGTTGTCCAAAGGTCATTCGAGGAGCCTTAATTAGTAGACAAAGCATCCCTGATAAAGGGCATTTAATAATGTATGAATGCAAAAAGCCCACAGACCATACATAGAATTTTCAGTCTATGGTGATAAAAACATCAGCATAATGTCAATCGCCACTGACCAGAACTTACTTGTCCCAAGAAACAACAACAACAAACCCAATTGGAATGGTGTGCCATACTTACAGGTGTATCTAAAAAAATTTTATATCATCAAAAGTTGATTTATTTCAAGAGTTTATTGCTTTTAATGTTGATGTTTATGGTCTACAGCCAATGAAAACCCAAAAGTCACTATTTATAAACATTAGAATATTATATAAGACCAATTTTAAAATGAATTTTAATACATAAATGTTGTTCTACTGAAAAGTAGGTACAGTATATGCACTCAGTACTTGGTTGGGGCTCCTTTTGCATGAATTACTGCATCAATCCTGCTTGGCATGGAGGTGATTAGCCTGTGGCACTGTTGAGATGTTATGGAAGCTCAGGTTCCTTTGATAGCGGCCTTCAGCTCATCTGCTGGGTCTGGTGTCTCAACTTCCTTTTGACAATATCTCATAGATTCTCTGTGGGGTTTAGGTCAGGTGAGTTTGCTGGCCATTCAAGCAGGGCCAGCGCTCCATATACACAGACTACACACTGTGCATGGGGCCTCATTTGTGGATGCAGAACATTTTTCTGGTGGGCTAAATGGACTGCAAGCTGCAAAAGGTTGGAAGCCCCTGATCTAAAATGAAAAACTGAAATGTTACTTATCAAGTGCAAATATATACCAGAAGGTGAGACGTTAGGCAAAACAGATGTCTTTCTTAAAATAAAAGAGAACCAGTCTTGTCTGATCCCCATCAAACATATGGCATCACTGAAGCACCACTTTACAGAATGTCACCTTTTGGGAATCTCATAGGTGGAACCAACGCATGAGAAATGCCCATCCTTCTTTGGTTTAGAGTGAAACCATGTAGAATAAGAAGTGAGTAATGTTTTGTTTTGCCAAAAGCTTTGCTAAAGTAAAATTGTCATCAGCAATAATGACTCAGGACAGTAGTCATTATTAGTCAGAATTTTGTTAAATGCTCTTTTTCAGATCTTTTTGGCCTAAAATAAAATGCTAAACTTCTGAAGTGAGATGTGTGACTTACAAGCAGCCCAGGAGGTGAACCAAAATGACAGAATGAAATGAAATCCAAACACAAATTAAGAACTCTGTGAATTGATAAAACAGAATTGGAGGGAAAATTTAATTCTGTTTCTGAGGTAGAAGAAATTACAAAATAACTCATTTGCTAATGTTCGAAGTAATAGTCTGTTGTGGTAATGCACCAGTAGACAGTTGTTTTTAGCTTAAAGCTGCCACTGACTGACTGGTCACTGAGTACCCTTTATACTAAAGTTCTCTGCACATAAAGACCAGAATAATTCAAAAGGGCAGCAACAATGGAGACAAAATAAAAGAAGAGCCGTGTTTGTCCTCCACGTGGCCCCATTAAGGTCACCTTTTAAAGAAGCATTTCAAACATAGCCTTTGGAGCTGTCTGCACTCACACTTAGCAAAGAGGATATAAAGGAGCACAACATTGTGTTGTTTTTTACTGGCATCCTCTAAAGCACATGGGCAAAAGATCAACAGAGAGTAAATAGAACCTCTCAATGTTCATAAAACAGTTAAACTGTTCTTAAGGTTAACATATCCAAGGACTCTTGGTAAGCAGCTGTCAGTCAGTTTAGAGAAAGATTTTTATCTGCCAATTTGTCTCCTAAGATCTTTTCTCAGCAGCCCATGTCTAAAGATCCAGTTAAGCTACATGATAAGGAGAAAGAAACCTCAATGGCCCAGGCTGATATCACCTTCCTAAACTCTTAGTCGGACCAAAACATTGAGAGGACAGAACTATGATCAAGAATATTGACTTTGTCCAAAGGGGAAAACATTGTAACCTCTGATGACATGAACAACATGCTTTAGTAAATTAAAGTTGTATTGATGTTTTTGCTGCACCAATACAGCAGCCAATGTTTCTGATTTTGGCATTTACATTAACACATGAAGCCATCTAATGTGCTCAAAATAACATGAATAGATAGAACTGAAAAAAGCCTAAAATATCAGTATTACTGAGGTTTACCAATTTCAATACAATATCTGAATGCAAAATAATATAAAAAGCATGATCCTTGCTCTGATTTGCTATCCTTCATGTTAAATCATCTATGCATCTTATGTGGGCAGTGCTGGTGCTATGCATATACACACTCTCAAAAGAATGTATTTTATCTTTTAATTGTGAGCTGTATTGTTAAAAAAATAATATAATCCTGTTCTTTATTTCAAAGTTACCAAGGTTTTTTTTTTTTTTTACTTATTTTCATTGAAATTCGGGCATAATTCTCGTTTACACTAGCCTGTGGACCAATCAGCTATTGACTTAAGACTTGTGAACAACACGCACTAAAATTCCATAAAAGTCCACTGTTGAACAATGATTCAGCATACCAATCAGCTTATATTTTTCAGACAAGAGTGAAGGCTTCTGGATTTGCAGGACTTTCAGTGAATACAAGATGGAATCAAATGAGCTGGTGATGAAAAGTGACATTCCACCTTATTCAGATGTTTTTTGTACTGCAAAATTGAAGTTACGAACATGTATAAAAAGACCCCCTAAAATCACAATAAAAAGAGAATACAACTTTGTCATACAAAAAGTGTTTAAAGAACACTGGGAATAAATCAGGCCATTCCAAATGATGTCTCAAGCATTTGTTTTCAAAAAGCATTTACAAACATGATTTAAAAGAATCAATTACAGTCATTTGTCTCTGATAAACTATTAAAAGGTAATACAAAACAAGCTGTTTATGTGGTAAAGGTCTTTATAACAATTAAAAATGGCTCATGCTTCACAGGACAATGGTGTCATTTAATCCTGTCTTGATTATTTGCCATATAGAGACTATAGCTGCTTGACAGTTCCAGTATTTCACATCCTCAAATAAGCACTGTGTACATTTAAGCAAAGACTGAGAACAAGTATAGGTAATGATATGATGCCCCCTACTGACAACATACAATTTATTACTGTTTTTACATATTTTAAGAGATGCTGATATGCATCACGTTTCAGAATTCATAGTACAAGATACTTTAAATAATATGCTTTTGAATCCAAAAATAGACAAAATGGAAAATCAGACTTTTCAAAAGTTATTATTTACATAAAACTACAAGCAAAATTGCAAATCTAAACACAATGGCAAATATTTTTTTACTAGGACAATATGATTAAACCACAAATGTATCTACATGTTGAGGTGAACAACAACTTTTTATATTTACAAATGTGTATCAAAGGGCATAATCTTTGCCTTCTGCCAGTCTTGTTTTGTCTATCAGTTTCTTGTGCGTTTTTCTAACATCCTGTGGTATAGCAGTACAGCCGGCTCACGACAAATGTTGTGAATGCCGTAGGTTTTCCCTGTCAAACAAATAAAGAATTTATCATTATTTAATATATACTTCATCATGGTTACAATTAGCATGGGTTACAGAACTGCTATTTAGATAAGTTCAACTTTCTCACCACAAGGCGTCAAAAAGGTTTGCCCCGAGTTGTAGACTGTCTTGACACCATCAATTTGCACTTGCACACAGCTTGATACTACATTAAATACCTACATGAAAAATAAAGGCAAAATGTAACCACTAGATTTACAAGAGATCTACACAATGTCAAATAACATGACTACAAGAATAATTATGAACGAAATGGGTCTGTATTTGGTGAGTGCAAATAAAACGTAGAATGCCAGTACTGATAAAAACATCAGAGGATTAATCTATACAAAGCCATTTAGTAAACTTAAGTTTTACACAAAAATTGTTAGAGCAGCCAGAAATTGCTAAAGTCAGCAGCTTCAGGTTATTCATCAAAAAATAAGAGTAAATCAGCATAAAGAAAACAATTCCTTACTGTAACTGCATATAGATCTTTTTGTGGAGGTTTCTTCATATATGAACCCAACAAAATCTTGCCATTTGAAAAGGTCTTGCTCTGAAGGTCAACCATATGACCCATAGCTCTCCCTCCATATGCGTGCCAGTGGAAGTCATCTGGACTAATTACACTATATACTTGGCCATCTAAGCAAGAACAAAATGAATTATTAGTTTACTGAACACAATGTAACTGGAGTTAATAGTTTTTGGGCCGGATAGAAGCCTATGGATCAAAAATCTCAGACATCATAAATCTGCAGGTAATGTGAGTCAATCAAGATTACAAGCGGCAAAATTGTTTACCCCAAAAAACAAAAACAAACAATCAGCAAAAAGCTAATGTAAAAGATTATTTTTAAACAATTTTATGATAAATAACTTCAGTCCCATGTTGTAGCATAATTATGTATGACCATATAGTCAGTGACGTCTTACTTTAAATATAGCACTTTACTGGAGGCAAGTCGTTTAAAAAGATTTTTCATCTAACTCTAAATGTCTGTTTGACTGGCAAACTGCCATTTATATTGAATGTGGCAAGTAGATAGTACTACAAACATGCAAGTGAGTTTCATTAAAATAAGTGCTAATTTAGTCCACTAATAAAAATAACCCCAAAAACACTGCCATTGGAAACATTACAATTTATGATTGGTGCATCACCAAAGCATTTTACCATTGTGTTTACCATTTGAAGTTGAAGGCCATATGTGAGCAAACCAAACACAGAGGTTGTCCCAGTCTTCATTTTCTAGGATAATAGGCTGCAGGGGAGGGCCACACACTTCACAATCCAACAGGACACGGGGTGCACAAGGAATGATCCTAGATGGCAAGTCTGAAATCAAGCAAGAGTTTTGAACTGCTGCAAATAGTATACAGTCTAGATAAAACATTCTTTTAATAAATTCACAATAATTATTCACCACTTACCAGATTTTTCATGCTCATAATGTGCTAGCTCAATCATTGATGAAGGGCCACTTTTGAAAGCATCACTAAACCAGAAAAATACCATCAATCACACTATTACCCAATTAAGATCTCTGACTGTATATGCAAAGACTTTAAAACAACTTACTAATCAGATGCTGCTTTGGATCCAGCTGATATCCTAGCATTTCTCCTCTTACTGGTAGCAAAAGGCTCTAAGTTAACATCATCTGTACAGACATCAAAAGTGGCATGGTTGTTTCCATGTTGTTGATCACTGTGGACGTTCTCACTAGAATGCTCCGACTGCTCTTCGAGAGAGTGGAGCAAATTTCGGCGACCCTTTTGTCTGCCTTCTAAATCTTTCCCTGTTGATGATCCAGCTTTTCCAGAAGATAATATGGCATCAAATGTGGCCAAAGACCCTGTGACTGCTTTTGGCGTGTTGATCAAGTTTGTTTGTTTTATCTTCTGGGCATGAACCACAGTCTTTTGTGAACTGACGTCACTGGCAGCTTCATCAAATGCACTACTGAGAGGGGCCATCTGTGGTTTGGACTTTAGTGAAGAAGATTTCAGTGGTGAAGAGCTCTCAGCAGACCCCAGAGACTTGGGCAACTCCCACCAGTTGTTGGGGGGTTTTCTCTGTCTTTTTGCTTGAATATTCTCCGATTGATGGAGTGGAGATGGAAGACATTTCTGAGCAGACCCACATCGACTGTCCCTTGAGTAGATCTTATCAAATACCCTTTTCTCTCCTGTTAGAAGATATCAAATATGTATTACATGCATACAGACACTACATACAAAATAAAAATTTTGCCATAATATCACTTTATCTTTGAAACTGTCAGTAACGGATGTTTATAGAATTGAGCCAATATTTTAATTGAAAAACTACCAACAATTAAAATGAACTGTTTTTAAAGTGAAACACTTCACCTTAAGAAATGGTTCTCTCAGAAATCATATATTTTAAACTCCCAACCAAACTACATTTTTCTTCTTCTTTAGTTTAGGCCTGGAGCTGCAAGGCTAATTCATCCAGCAAACACTCACCAGTCACTTATATAGCTACCTAAAGTTGTTTCTGTCAAAATAATCATAACATCTATCAACTCATTCAAACCACATGTGCATCCTGATTAGAGTCTCACGGACTAGTCAATGTACTTTAGTACACAGTAAGAATTACTAAAACATGCCTTGGCAGACTGACTACATTGGAGTAAGTAGAAAATTGTGTAAATATAATTTTTGAGTGGACTGTTCCTTTAAGGTACCATATACAGGAAGAAATGTCACATACAACACAATACATTGTGAGTATTAATTCACCTGCGCCACCAGATATGGATACACTATTTTGTACTTATACCCAGTATTGAATCCTACAATTTCAAAATAAAAGGATAACAGTTTAGTTACAATAAACAGACAGCATCTCATGAACTACAGGCAAATGAACTTAATTAGATAGAGAGATAGAAAGATACAGTAGAGAGATAGATAGATACGATAGAGAGAGAGATAGAGACAGACAGATAGAGACAGATAGATAGACAGAGAGAGATAGATAGACAGAGAGAGAGATAGATAGACAGATAGATAGAGCGATAGACAGAGAGAGAGATAGGTAGATAGATAGTACTTTATTGATCCCTTTAAGTGGTTCCTTCAGGGAAATTAAGTTTTTTTTTTTAGATAGATCTTAATATTACCTGGAGTAAGAATGCACTGCCTAGCAGGAGGACTACTAGGAGGTACTGGTGAACTGAGCTGTTCAATGTCTTCATGAATTGTCACCTCTTCGCCAACTACAGGAGCAGGTGACATTGACTGACTTTCATGTTGGGCTGGAGATGCTGCTTTTGCTTTTCGTCTACCACATGCTATCTTGGGATTTTTCTCGTCACTTGTAGCATTATGCTTCTTGGCTTTTTTGGACACTTTTTGAACAGCCACAGGTTGGTTTAGCTCATTCGGATTCTCTTGTTCTTCAGTAGATTGTGTTGATACTGTTGGTGATTCTTTATTCTTCATTTTCTTACTGTGCTTTATTTTTTGCAAAGGCTGCTGAACCGTCTCTTCTTCCCACACGTTACTTTGATTTTGGTGATCAGTGGATAACCACCATTCTCCAGGTGGTTTTCTCTTCCTCTTTCCAGTCACAGGACTCTTGTCAGAAACATTAGACTTAGGGATAGAAAGCATCTTTATCTTTGCATCTTTTGTCTTTGATTTCTTGACACTTGCATGCCTTTTTGAAGCACCCTGCTTTGCTGAGGGCTGTTTAGTTGCTTTTGTAGCTGGTAGATGAAATAAATATTATAGGTTAGTATCCTTACAAGAAATTAAGTATATTTTACTAATGTAAAATGATCATTTCAACACAGAATAACTAAAGTAAAAATTAAGATATAACCAACATGCATACTTTGCAACTTTTCAGTGCAGTTAATTTAAGCAATAAATCATAGGCTTGAAGATGATCAAGAAATTTGTCTATAAAATCTATAAAAGTTTCACTCTGCTCAAATGTTTCAGTGTGTAATAGACACTGATGTGAACTTTTTTGGAGTCATAGCTAAATAAAAGGATAAAAGAACTAACCCACAGTAACACTTTGCCCATCTGACTGCTGAGAGGGGTCCAGAGGTGGTTCAGAGTGGTCATGAAGCTTGTCCAACCGCTCTTGTTCTTCAAGTGCTTGCTTATTCATCAAGCTATTGGTTTCACTGCCATGCTTGTTTAATTTTGTGGGATTTAAGGATTCAGTCTCTGGCACACTTACTTTTACACTAGATTTTGCTTTTTTGGGTTTCCATTTCTGTTTCAATGCAGGGTCTTCTTGTCTGTTACAGGCATCACTGGTTAATTTGGCAGGTTTCTTCATTTCAGATGCAGTCTTTTCAGCTGGGACTTTGCCGCAAATATTATTATTTTCTTCTTTCTTGCCAAGCTTATCAGACTTTGATGCTTTGATTTTTGTTACCCGTTTACCTGTATTTAAAAAACATCAAAGAAGCCGTCACTGAAAAACATTGTCATAATACAATGGCCAGGTCTTATGAAGTCTAACAAAAAACCGTAGAACATAATAAATAAGCCAGTTGTACTATAATTAATAAAATTACCACAACCTGTACATCAACGTTACTTCAAGTACATTTGAAATGATTTGTAGACTACTTTATCATTTTCATAATTCAATTGTAACATGCACCGATTTTTGCCCAAAAACATTAATGTGTAAAGAAAAAAAAACCAAATAGTGTACCATTGGAGTGTCTTTCAAAAAAATAAAAGAGCAAAGTGGACATACCAGGTAAATCAGAATCTTGGCTGGCCTCTGGAACAGAAGAAGGTATCTGATCACAAACTCCCACTGCTTCTGTTAAAGGTTCCACGTTCTCCTCTAGAATCACTTGATCCAAAGAGTCTGTATCACTCACATTTTTTCCACGCTTTGCTTTTGTTGTCTTTGTTTTTCCAACTTTATGTTCATCTTCTCCCAGTTTTGGAGAGGCTGATTCTACCCGAGATGCCACTTTACTACCACACAGCTTTGCAGAAACACCTTCTGGGGCACTTTTTACTTTCTGCTTACTGTCAGTTTTCCTAGGAATGGTAAACAAGATGGGAGCATCATCTTCCACAATCATGAAGTCATCCTCCAGTTCAAGTGGTGAAAGAGAACAAGTTTGCTGTTTCTGCCTTTCCTGCATTTGAGTTTCTTGTATCCTGAAAAAAAAAAAAATCAATAGAAGTCTTTAACTGTCTTGTGTGTTCAGGAAAGGTGCACACACAAAGTCACGTTTATGCCATGAGATCCAATTAAATTAGATTCAAGAAACAAGATTGCAACATCAAAACCAATCAACAAGCCAACTACAACATTAGCCCACATACACATTAACTGTGACAAATCTCCATTTAATTACCAACAAAGTCTTTCAACCTTGGGCTTTCATAGTAAGCAATGCAAAAAAAAAAAAAAGAATATTCAAAGAAACAATATAAAATGAAGTGATTTTAGGTGACTATAGTTTTTTCACCCAGTCCATCATTCATATCTATCAGTACTTTAAAGGTACAGTATGTAATATTTTGGGTTATCTTTTAGCAGAATTTAAGATAATCACTAATATAAATGATTAAAAACAAATCTAATCATTATAAACTAAGAAGTTGTTTGATTATTTTACCATAGAATAAGCTGTTTATATCTACATTGGTCGCGGGTCGAACACCGACTGAGGCCGCCATGTTTCTACGGTAGTTCGAAAAGGACAAACAAGAAGCGAGCACACTGAGAAACCGTTGTAATGACGAACTGGCCACTCAAATTCGATGGCACTGTAGCTTTGTTTTACCGTTGGCTGACATAAAACAGGAGAAGAAGAAATACACATTTCTCAGGTAAACATCGGTGTTGCCTTTCCTACATGGAAACAGCTAATGCGGGACAGAAGTTTTCAAACTGATGCCAAAGCAGCACGCTCTCTCATACAGCCTCGAATTGGTGCTCAACCGCTCCATTCCACCGCCAAGGTACTCCCAAAGTTTACTGAGTTTCAGTGTTTTTCCCCCATTCCACCTTAATTGGTGCTGCAGGCATCGGAGCTGAACGCTACTGCAGCATTTAAGGTGGAACGGGAAATTCGTAGCTGCGCGCTAGTTCACGAGCTTAGATTATATGAGCTTATTGTGTGAACTGTTAAGATTTATCCAAGCTAACACACTCTGAGAGCTGACATTATGGATCTGAGGGTCTAAAAATACATAACTTTATTAGAAGCTTACGTATCAGCTGAAGTGCCTTCTTCAGAGCATGGCAAGCTTACATTGACTAGAGAAAATGTGTATCCTGCCTTCATTATCTGTCTACAGTGAAGCAGTTTGATGTGTTTACTTTGTTACATTATCTTGTGTTTGTACAGAAAACAGCTAACGTTTACAATAGCACTACTGAAGTACAGAAAATATGTTTCGTCTGCATTGTAGCTATGATAATTTTACATATTACATTTCCTAAATGTCTAATTAAAATTAATCTTACCACTTGACATATCACTAGCTCTAAAGCTGCTATTAGACAGCTATTAGACTATTAGTTCAAAAGTATCAAAGATTTATGACATCTTACGGCCACCGTAGAGACTCCTTTGTGTTCTGAAGGGCAGGGCTTTGGAAAGGGTTTTCAGTTGGTTGCAATATGGAAACTAAACCACTAGATGTCGCTGGAAACTAGATACTGTGCCTTTAATGAGAAACTCTGAAAGCACTGACTCATTATATCAATGATATACCTTACTTGTTTAGATAATGCAAAATCCATTAGACAAAGTTTTACACACACACCTTTTAGGCTGGAAGACATTTCTGAGCTTCTTTTGGAAACACGATTCCTTAACCTCCATATCTATCTTCACTTCTGGCACCTGGAACTTAGGCTGCTCTTTTCGAAGAGATACAGGAGGAATTTCCTGAGCCAGAACTGAGAGTGACAGACTTTGGGTCCCACAACTAAAAACAGAAAAATCCATTGAGGGAAAAAAGTGCAACATCAAAGAATAGAATATCAAGGATTTCATAATTGTTCTATATTTAATTCAAAAACATTTTTTGTATTACTGTTGATCAGTATGGTGTATAATTTGAAAATACAGTCTTAAATTATGATATTTCTTTCTGATTTTCAGTAAATTACAATACAAACAGCACTGACATCTTTTTCTATTGAAACACATTTCTTACATTTCTGACTCTTCCTTTGTTTCGGGTGCTGATGTTTGAGGCTCTTTGGTTTGTGTACTCGGGGCCTGTAGAGGTAACCTAAAGAAATCATTATTTTGAAGTCTTATGAGTTAAGCGTGTACATGTGTTACAAATCACTAGATAAATGAACTTATACCATAATTCAAATGGCTAACCTAGTTACAGAAACAGCTTTAGCAGGCTTTTCAAACTTCAGCTGTGCTGGTGGAGACTCTAGTGATGAACTGCTGTGTAAAACAAGAAAATGGAACACATGACACAATATATTTTTAAAAAGCACAGTCAGCTCAAATATGATTGACAAAGATAAGGAAAATGGCCATGCTTTGTGCTTATTAGAACTGTCCAATACTGACAATACAATGAAACCTTCAACCTTTCATAGAGGCAAATCTGAACTTTCTTACTCTTGAAGAAATTCCTTTGGGGATACAGATCTCCAACTTGATGGAGGCTTGCTCATTTCACCCCTAATTGGTTCTTCATCCTCAACACAGAAGAGTAAAGGGGAGGTTTCTGGTCTTTTTATTTCTGCTTCATCACCAGCTGGTAACAGATCAATAGGGCTTGATGTCTTTATGGGAGCAATCTCATTAAAGGGGCTCTCTGTAGCACAAAAATGTGGGAAAAATAAGAGTATAAGCAAATCATTATGAAAAGTTTACTATCCAATAGTGTCTCACAACAAATCTGCATCAGCAAGCTCTACACTTGAGCTGCCGTGACTGCTCAGCATAGTCTATGACATTGACAAACACTTTTTAAACCTATACATAATTTGTTTATGTTCCTTTTTTATTCCCTCATTGCCTCCAATCAAATAACAAAAGTTTTCCTCAACAAAACTTGCTGCAAGCATGATGTCAAGTTTTCGTTTCCTGTCATTGATTGGCAGAGTTTGTCAGTCTTAAAAAATGGTGGTTTCATTTTGGAACTTGTTTATGCAATTTAAGCAACTTTTCTTTGTGTGCAGAATAAACAGAAAAGATTTTTAATAATGTAGGTTAATAAAATTAAAAGTTTAATTATGAAAACAGTACATTTAACTTCATTCTTACATGTTAAATAATAACAACAACAATGTATCTTCTCTCTTTCACTTAGCATAAGGCAAAGCCATATAAATTAATTTCTGTATTTAATAAGCCCTCTTTTTTATCATCTTTTATGATGCTGGAGATGTTTAAAAGCAGTTTCACAGTTTAATACTGTATATAAAACGTCTTTACATCTAACAATACTGTTTGCTGTCAAAAAGAAAAGGAGCTTAAATGGGATCATCAATTTGATTTCTGGAGGAAAATGAATCGTTTGGTAATCAATAAAATAGCTGATAGAGAGATTAATCAATAAAAACAGTCCTTAGTGGCAGCTCTACTCCACACAACTGCAAATAAATTCTGAACAATAGCACCCAATACCTTTGTCATTCAAATGGTCTTTCAGAATGTAATCATCAGATGCAAAAACCTCTGGCTCCTAAAGAACAAGGAAACAAGAAATACTCCCATTAAAGTTGCATTATTCAAAACTATGTTTACTTTTTTTTAATTGTAGGGTGAAAGCAGGCAATCTAATAAAAAATTAACATGCTTTTACAAATCTTAAGCTATATATTTTTAGACGACCCACACTTACATGAGGGTACAAATGATGATTGTTCCTAAATCTGACCGATCAGAATCTCTATCTAATATAAATCTAAAGGAAAAAGAAACTACAATAAATAGTCAACTATTTCAAATGGTGACCTTTGCCCCAAAGTTGGAGGATGGCTGAAGTTCTGGCGAAATGTCTCCTCTTCCTTGTTCAACAAACTTATCTCTCTTGGGCAGCGGAGAGAGCTGAAGTGTATTTGAATCAGATGCAGAATCTAAAGAACAGCATTATTTTAACATCACAATTGGTTGGCACATACATACAAAGAATTGCACAAGAAGTGGCAGGAGAAAATACAAATAAACAACCAGTTCACCTATATCATCAAAAATGTTGTCAAGGTTTGTCAGCGTGAAGACATCTTTTATCCTGACTGAACATGAATTACTGTAAAAAGAAACAGAAACAGATTCATAAGTTAAACATGACGGGGTCCACCTTTTTCTGACTTGCATAATAGGGCATTAGGGTGGTATCTAGTGTCAACATGTAACATACACTGCTCACAAAAATAAAGGGAACAAGTCAACCACACTTCTGTGAAACCAACCTGTCCAGTTAGGAAGCAACATTGATTGTGAATCAATTTCACCTGCTGTTGTGCAAATGGAACAGACAACAGGTAGAAATGAGAGGCAATTAGCAAGACAAGCCCTATAAAGGAGTGGTTCTGCAGGTGGTGACCATAGACCTTTTCTCTGTTCTCATCCTTTCTGGCTGATGTTTTGGTCACTTTTGCATTTTGTCAGTTCTCTCACCATAGAGGTAGCATGAGGTGATGTCTACAACCCACAGAAGTTGCTCAGGTAGTGCAGCTCATCCAGGATGGCACATCAATGTGAGCTGTGGCAAGAAGGTTTGCTATATCTGTCAGCACAGTGTCCAGAGCATGGAGCAGATACCAGGAGGCAGGCCAGTACACCAGGAGACATGGAGGGGGCCGTAGAAGGGCAACAACCCAGCAGCAGGACCGATACCTCCTCCTTTGTGCAAGCAGGAACCGGAGGAGCAGAGCCAGAGCCCTGCAAAATGACCTCCAGCAGGCCACTAATATCCATGTTTCTGCTCAAACTGTTAGAAACAGACTCCACATGGGTGGTATGAGGGCCCGACGTCCACAAGTCCCAACACCATGCAGGGCGACTGGCATTTGCCAGAGAACACCAACATTGGCATATTTGCCATTGGCGCCCTGTGCTCTTCACGGATGAGCACATGTGAAGATGTGACAGAGTCTGGAGACGCCGTGGAGAACATTCTGCTGCCTGCAACATCCTCCAGCATGACCAGTTTGGCAGTGGGTCAGTAATGGTGTAGAGAGGCATTTCTTTGGAGGGCCGCACAGACCTCCATGTGCTAGCCGGAGGTACCCTGACTGATAATAAAAATTTTCAACTGGAATATTTTAACCATTGAGATCTAGGATGTGTTATTTTAGTGTTCCCTTTATTTTTTTGAGTAGTGTATAACTTTATTAATATTATTGTCTACTCAAATGAAGCTGACAGTTTTGCTTATATTCTTTCTAAATATTACAAATAGGTAAATTAAATTACAAAAGCAACTGTTACTTGAGAACTTAATGAAACTGTTTATATCATTCAGGGTCAGTGAAATGGGTGTCCAATAAAACACTCCCTGGATCAGACATTGTCCAATACAAAATGTAAAGATATGCTGCTAACACACATTTCCCCTGACTTTGATCACAATGAATTAGGGTATAAACAGCAGGTGCCTCATATTACTCACTTGTCTTCTACTTGGAGGTAACGAAGTTTCTTCTTCGCTCTCCCCTGCGGACATTAAAAGAATTAGATACATTTAAATCAACAGTACATGAATTGATATGAATGAATTGCTAACATTCAAAATTACAGTGAAGCTTGCCATAATATGATTAGACTCTCTTATTGTGTTTCAATTGAGTACTTTCTTTCTTAAAACTTTCTTAAAATTACACCAAAGTGTAGTCGTTAAATAAACATTTACAGTATTTAACCTCTTATTCTCTTGGGTATTTCTTTGATCTTTCATTTGAATTTACATGGTCAAATCATAAAGATTATTAATCCCTAACTGCAGAGAATACATGCAAAGTGTTGGTGTTTTTTGTTAAAAAAAAAAAAAAACCTTGAAATGGAAAGAAGAATATTGTTTTGTGCAAAAACTATTCCATGTGCTTCCGATTTGCTTTTGAATGCCTATGTTTACAGGGAAAGGTAATTTATTTCAGTAATTCAATCTATAATTATGATGTTATGACCTACAGTCAATAAAAAACCCAAAAGACAGTATCTCATAAACCATAACGGAGCTTGATTGGTCAGCAAACGCACCTGACCTAAAACCCATAGAGAGTATGAGCTGTTGTCAATAGGAAGATGAGAGACACCAGACCCAACAATGCAAATGAACTGAACGCCACCGTCAAAGCAACCTGGGCTTCCATAACATCTCAACAGTGCCACAGGCTGATCGCCTCCATGCCATGCTGCACTGATGTAGTGATTCATGCAAAGGAGCCCCGATCTAGTATTCAGTGCTTATTCTGTACATGCTTTTCAGTCAGCTAATGTTTATGTATTAAACATAATTTTTGAACTGGTCTTGTATAATATTTTAATCTAAAGGCTATAATCATCAACATTAAAAGAAATAAACACTTGAAATAGATCACTCTGTGTGTAATCTATATGAGTTTCACTTTTTGAATTGAATTACTGAAATAAATTAACTTTCCAGTGATATTCTAATTTACTAAGATACACCTGTATAAAATGAAACTACTTGCTTATATAGACAATAAAACAATACACTTAATTTTAAACAGTTCTTTGAACACAATCTGAAATGCACAGTAAATAAAATGTATAGTCAATTTCAACTGCCAGGCACTGGAGGTCATACACAGTGCACAAAACATCATAAACAATAAACAAAAACAAACTGCTTGACAAGCTTGCTTCCACAAAGCAGGCTTACTCAGTTTAGCCAGGTAACTCAAGCCTAAAGTCAAATCTGTCCAATGAGAAAAGAGCAGCAGGAAGTCCATATTGGTCAGTCCACAAAGTATGGCTTAAACTATCTGGCTAACTTGGAAATCCTGCTTTGTGGAATTCCCCCCAGGGGCACCATGCGTATAAGGTTAATACAAATCAATCAATTAATCAATCAAAATGTATTCATATTGCACGTTTTACAACTGACGTTGTCACAAAGCAGCTTTACATAATTAGCATCAGGCAAGTTTAGTCAAAACCCAAAGAACGATGCGAGCAAGCCAAATGCGATAGTGGCAAGGAAAAATTCCCTTGAGGCTGGAGGAAGAAACTTTTAGAGGAACCAAGGCTCCCATCCTGCTCTGATGATAGAAATTTACATCACCAGTTAAGTCTGACATTGGGCTATAGAGTAAAACAATGCTAATATTAATAATAGTAATAATTTCATCCATCTGGGGTCAAAATAAAAGTGCATCCGTCTGATTATTGCTCGCAGCAGTCCATGTCTACTTCAGTGTAATAATTGAAGGTGGTCGGTAATAATGAGGGGCCGAGGTTGGTAGAGGTACATAAAGGTGAGCGCTGATTGGCAGCAGTAAATGTAGATGAGCAGCTGGTCTGCTGTGGACAAATGACAATCAAACCTCACTGCCAATGTTTAAACTGAAAAACATCCACAATGTGTACCGACACAGAGGACGTATTATATTACCACTACGTACCGGAAACAAATAAAACGCCTTTGTTTATCATCGAACTTTAACAACATAAGACACATTATAGTTTGCTGTGGCCACAACAAAAGAAGAAGCAAAACTCAACTAACATTAGCTAGCATTAACTTAAAAATAATTTATCTACCTAACATCATATAAGCATCGCCACTCACCAAGCTCATCATCCTGCGGTCCATTTCGGGGGAAAACAAAAGAATAATCACAGCCGAGACATCGGCCAGCTAAGCTAAGCTAAGCTAAGAGTTCATTCAGTTCGCGGTCTGTTAGCGTCAGCTGAGCGCTTGTCGGCCACTTTTCACTTTAGGAAAAAGCTAAACGGTTTCCAGATCTAACATATCATTTAGAAAAGTGCAGAGGTCATTTTGTGTTGATGGAGTTATTGCGGTACAAATATGTCAACGAAAACTACTGAAAGTAAGTAAATAACTTAACGCCCCAAACTACCAAAACAAACTCTCCCGCCAATCACTTTCCGTTTCTTCTGTTTCTGCGTTGCGTTGTTGGCTTCGATGAGTTGAACAGAGACCATCGCCGCCTGCTGGACAATAAAAGAAACTCACTGTTTTAAATAGATAGATGGTTAGATACAACTTTGCATAGTACAGAATACAAATCAACGAAATGCAGTTTAACATCTACCAGAAGAGCAAATAGTAGCAGAGGTGCAAATTAACATAGTGTAAGATATACGAATAACAATAACGTAATCATGAATAGCTTTATCTGTCATAAATAACAAGACTAAGGAAGTGATGACTGAAATCATAAAATATTTATCAATAACAACAATATAATTATCATCATCATAATCAACAACAACAACAACAACAATAACAATAATAATTGTAATAATAACAACAACAACAACAACAGGAAAAGAGCTGTGAAGAAGACAAAATAGCTACCTATCTAAGGGACTGTACTTGTATATAAGTGCACTATGTAATGTCTTAAATATTAAAATTGTAGCTTTTTTACTTCTGGATGTAATTATTTCACTGTATTTCAGGGCTGGTAACAGGTAGAGAAACTGTATTTATAAATAACTTGAGGTTTGATGGTGATAGAAATAAAAAATCCTATTCTGATTGCATGTCTCATACATCAGTATACCTGAAGTGTGTACACAGTAAATCTGCCAGTGTTAAATCAACACTATTAGAGTTAAATTAACACTGAGAGTGTTACATTTTGCCCCCCTCAGTGTTAATTTAACTCTAATAGTGTTGATTTAACACTGGCAGATTTACTGTGTACAAACCATAGATTGTATATATAAACACATATACATTCTATGTTACAAACTACCAAGGAAAGTGATGCAAACTCACCAGTTCATCAAGAGATGGAAATAATATGGAATTTGCTGCAAAATTTACATTTATTGCTTCACATCTAGCTTTGCAGCAATACAACAAGGACAGTCAGGGTTGTAGACAGCAAAGATCTGTCATAAATCGTATAATCATAGTTTAAGACGCCTAATTTTTTAAATTATACAATTTAAATGATACATAGCATTAATAAAGGATAATTAAATACGCATTGTGATAAATATATAGGGGTGGCGCTCTGCATATGTGGACAATGCGCTGTGCATGGGGTACCATGATTTGCAGGGGGACCATACATCTTTGAGGGGCACCACACATCCCTTTTGTCTGCTGTCCCCCCAGTTTTAGAGGAACGTCCAGTTCTTGGTAATGTCACTGTTGTAACAATTTTTATCCACTTCTTGATGATCATCTTCACTGTGTTCCACGGCATATCTAATCTCTTGGGCAGGGGCGGATTTGGAAGTTCTGGGGCCCCAAGCAATGTCATGTCTGGGGGCCCTGATCAAACAGATTCTTTTTTATGGTTATGGTGCAGTACAAGCTTAAACATAAATTTATTAAATTAAAATTAAATTAAAATTAAAATTACATTATTATTATGTATCATTAATAAATATTAATAATTAATATAAACAATAAATATTAATAAGTATACATACATTTTAAACATTACTTAAACATTATTATTCATTATTAAGTCATAGCAGCCTTTTTGTTATTGCTGATGAGTCATATGACAATTTAAAAATCAATGCTGAATAATCTAAAGTTTAACAGAGGTTGTCTCTTTGAGTCCTTACAACATGTCATTTGTGTAAAACTCTGCTATTTAAAATGACGTGGAGCTGCCTGGACTGAACCATCTCATAGACGAGGGTGTGTAAAAAGAGTAACAAAAACTTTATTTAATTTATTTCTAACATTTATAAATACGTTTATCCATTAAAAAACAACTGTTATATTTTAGAAAAAAACAACATGCGGAGTGATTAGTGCATCTGGAGTCTCAGTGTGAATCACTAGAAATGGTCTCTTCTAAAGTCACATGACAAAGAGTATAGATAAAACAGGAATACAGTAGTTTGAGTTTTACTTCTGTGGTATATTTGACTGTAGTAAACATGCCTTTGTGTGGTGGGACCTCGGAGGCGAAGGAGGCAGATGATGCTGTACAGAAAATCTGTGACGAGGTGAGTTTTAGATCAGAGATAAAACTTTAGAGAGAAAAACTGTACAGAGAATGAAATAATTAAATGTGTACCACAAACTCAAGCCCAGTAAAAAGAAAAGTACATTTTATTAGTATCGTTTTAATAAGAAATAACACCATAATTACATTTCTCTTTATTGTTATTGCTATCAGTTTTAAATGACTTAATGTGTTCATGAAGTCACGAGATTTGTGCTCCGTGCATAAAACGTGCAGTTCATATTTCATTGGGGATTATTTGGAGATCTGTCAACTCTGAAGGGCTGGTGCGGATTAAACCATTTTGTAGAGGCGGGGATAAGTGGAATGGGATGAAACGTACTAGCTGTAATGAAAGAAAAAATCTACGAACACTTCTAAGTAAATCTATCTATAAAACAATTAATTTTATATTTACAAAAAATATCATACGAATAAATAGGTTTGTTGTGTAATGGGTTTTTCCCTAGCCGTTGGTCTCTTCCTGCCTCTGAGTCACTTGTCACATGATAAATACACCACAACTAGAGCTTCACAGAGAAAGAGTAAAATTAGACAACAGCTCAGAGTAATTAAAATGCCTTTATTGTGTGGAGGGACGAGGGAGGCGAAAGAGGCTGATGACGAAGTTCAGAAAATCTGTGATGAGGTGAGTTTTAAGGCTGTAAAAGGGCAATTCATCAGCTCATAGTGTTGAACACTGAGGAGTAAATTATGAAATACGTTTTATAGGCAAAATAAAAGCTATTAAAACTAGATATCTAGTTCCAGTTTTCTTCTTTTTAGCCTAAAATAGTGTTGAAGCTCTAAAGTGAATGGCTTTTAGCAATCATAAAGTAGTCCAGGAATTGAAAGAACACAAAATTTAAACATAAAAAGTAGCAGCAATTTAGTGAAACAGTGTGTTCTCATTTGTAGAATATTCAGACTATTCACCCTGCAGTAAAATAGACGAACACAATAGTTAATAATACAGCATCTTCTTCTACAGTGGGGTTTCTCTTCACTTCCTGTCTTTAGTTCCTTTTAGTTACCCCTTTTTTATTTTTTTCTATAATAGATGAAGTCTCAGGCTGAGGAGAAGACGGGAAAAAATTTTGAAGTGTTCAATGCCAAATCTTACAAGACGCAAGTTGTAGCAGGGACAAACTATTTCATTAAGGTATTGTATTAACAGTCTCTGTAAATGTGAATAATCTTAAAATAATTCACTTATCACCACTGGGAATTGTGAATGTGTGTTTCTTGTTTCAGGTACACGTAGGTGATGAGGAATTTGTGCACCTCCGTGTTTATAAGACACTGCCTCATGCTGGTGAAAAACTAGAGCTGCATAGTGTGCAGACATCAAAAGCCCACCATGACCCTATTGAATACTTCTGAACTTGGTCTCAATCACAAAACTGTAATAACTTAACAATTAACTTGCAATATGTAAACATCTCAATAAAAATGCACCACAATTACTAACCTTAAACACCTGGTGAGCGATTGAGTTTCTCAGATTTCAGCAACTTAAAGGGATAAAATGCATCAGTACTATAACTTTTTTTTTTTTTTTTTTGGGGGGGGGTTACTAGCAAACTATACCGTTTTATACTTTACAAATGCATGAGAGTAATGTTTTCACAATAAGAGTATAATATTGTATATTAAAAATAATTTTTTTTTGGACATGGTTTTGGTAAAATTGACAGTATAAACAATGTGGAACAATCTGAATATGGACTGTAATTGAAAATGTCTGAAACATGTGCAGCATTTCAAATCACAATATAAATGTTAACTTTGATTTGGTAATAGTTTTGCAGATGGACAATAAAAGGGACTGCTGACTAAGATCTTTTGACTCGGCAGTATGGGCTGTGCTAATTTCAGTCTGTTTTCATTGCAGTGTTCTTGCTTTTTTTATTATGAAAACAAAAGTATTCAATTGACCACTCACTTTCTTACTCACAAATACTTACTTAAATAAGTTACAGACCATCTGCAATGTGTACAACCACACGTGTGTTTCTTATAAGAGCTTTGGTACTTGCAGTAAAATTACCACAGAAATAAAAGCATTAAACTCCAAGTGTTTGTATTAAATAGACAGTAAGTTGGATGACAGACTGGGCTTCATTTCTTTTTTTTTCAAATAAGAGTGTACAGTTGAATGTAAAAATGCATTGCATATAATTTCTTAAACATGTCTGATCAAATCAAAAACTTCCCTTATTATAGTGTATAATTTTTGTCTTTTTATGACATTGTTACATTTGGTTGCATTTTTTTTCTGGAAGTTCGCATTGCTAGTCCCACATTCCATGGCTGATGTACCAAGTTCTGTTTGAGAATTTGTACAAGAAATATTTCTTTTTCAATTTCAAGTTAACTTTTTTTTTTAATTACAATATATATACACAATATTACATTCTTAAGCTGTAATCATTTCTTCCAGATCACAAGGATCCCAAAAAGAGACAAAATTTCCTATGCTGGTAGATGATGGATGTTATTTCACTGAAGTTCTTAAAATTAATTTTAATTCATTTGAAATATTTAATATGGTCTTTGCTTGGCTACTTTGACATACACCCAAGTTATTTAATTGATACAATTTTGCTATACATTTAGCTATGTCTAGTAATAACTGATGAGATCCATTCCAATAGCAGAGCATTTCATCATATTCAATTTTATGCAAAGGTTTGGGCACCCCTAGTCAAATGACATTTTCTTGAAATGAGAATAAGTAAATTGTATGTGCATCTCCACAGGGAACATATGACAATATTTTTACTACAGGATTTTACAGAATTCTAGTCCTGTTTCTTTTCTGAATGTCACATATTGGTAAATAAATCAGTTTGTAATGTGCCATAGCTTTGGCAAAGAGACCACAATGTTTTATATTCCAACAGTATATTAAATTCAGCAATTAAGTTCTCTGTAGAGGATGTGTTAACTAATATAATTCAGATCAACAAAACATGCTAATTAACCAGGAGTGTGCAACCTTTTGTATAAGATTGCATAACTGAAGTTCAGCACATTCCAGGTTACCAAACACCAGAGTGAGCACATGACTCATTATATCACTGCACAGACAGTTTGTGTAATCTTTTTTGGAGGGTCATGAGTTCATGTTGCATGACAGTGATTTGAGGCCCACTTTTAGGGTTTGAAATTTATAAAAGAAAGGTGGTACAATGACTAACATTTCATACACAGTGTGCAGTGCAAGGGAGGAAATCCAGGTGGTAGGTAGCCACTGTGTTGGTTGAGGGAGAAATGATCAGACATAGTTAAACGAGAAATCCTGACAACAGTGTTCTCTAAATTCTCCTGACCTCAGTCTGATCAAACATCTGTGAGGTGTGATGGAATAAGACATCTATTCTGTGGCAGCTCCACTTCCACAACTTGCAAGGCTTCTGCTTATGTCTTGATGTCAGTTAACAGACCATCTTCAGATGTGTTGTACAGTCCATACCTCAGTGAGTCAGAGCTATTGTCTGAGCCAGAGAGAGGAACAGGATCAGAAGTATATTGGTCATAATGGTGTATAAATCTGGAATTGTGTCCGCATTGTTAGACTGCTGGTTTAGCATGTTCATAGTTTCACAATATTAAGCAATCGGGTAAAACCACAAACTAATAAAATATTTTTAAAGGTCACATATTATACCCTTTTTACACAAGTTAACAAATTGAGGGTCTAAATGAAATGTCCTTCACATTTTTTGGGTCAAAATACCTCAATGACTAGTCATCAGATAATCCTGTTTGATGCATGTTTAACACCTCACTGATGAATGACAGGAGTTAATGAGGAAGGCACTGCTCATCTCCCAGGGCAGTGCTGAAACTCACACACACAGACCAGCAGAGACACACAGGAGAGCTTCTCATTTACTGTTTTGTTCTCACTGACGTTACCATTTCCTCTTTTACATAGACAGCTCTCAACCATCTAATGCTCTCTCAGCCAGTAACCAGGGGCGTCATAGTGGAGTTACCAGGGCCCCAAGTGGAGGGAGGGTTATTGAGGAGTCTGGAATTTTATTTTCCTTTAAAGAATAAAGGAAATAATATTTAATAGGGGGGGAGTGGCAATGCTTGTGCATAAGGCCCAGAATTTTGTGCTACGCCCCTGCTGGAAACAGTGATATACCAATTTAATAGTGACTCAAGTCACACAAAGTAACTAGTAATCACTATCCATAAAATTAACTCTGCTTTCAACTGAAAAACCAAGCAGTGAAGCTAAAATTAGCTTCTTGTTCACCAGCATCTTACAGCATCACACCACTGAAGGTTTTTTGTAGAAATGTTGCAATAGAACATAATCTGTAGTTTATGATAACAAGCAGCTGTTTGTTTACATTTTTACATCTCCTACATCTCAGTCAGAAAACTGTGAATTAATCACTATGTCCATGCAAAATTACTATTTTGTGGAGGCATCTTCACTCTCACTATTTTTTTGTTTTATTCAGTCAAACACAGAATAGTCTCACTTTTCAGCAGGTCAGTCTATATATATGTAGCCTATTCAACTGGCCATCGTTTAAGTTAAATTAAGTTTACATTAACATGCGAAGTGTTAAATACAATGTTACATTAACATTATATGTTAAATTACTCATCCTGTAGCATCTTCCACTTCTGTTTGACAACTAAGACACTAGTATCAATAGATCAGTTTCCTTCCACAAATTAATACATTTCTGCTGATCCCTATGATCCTCTTCACGTAAGTCATATGAATGTTGATATTTTCCAACTTCTCATATCTGTCCATCTTGATATAAACTAAACACAGTCTGCAGTTACCATAGCAACACTCCAGATTTTTTTATGACTGCGACACCCCTACCATACACCAAATTTAGTCTTTTTAAGTCATTTTTTGTCATGCAACACTTCTCACCTGGACGATATATTGCCCTTTACCTTCATACACTAATGGTTAATTTACCCTAAACCTGCATCACTTAAGGTAGAATGGAAAATTCTAGCTAATACTGTCTATAATGGAAAGCTTGAACAACACACAAATAATAAATTAACTTCAGCTTGATATTGAAGGATACAGGTAAACCCCTGCAGACAAGTTTTCAAAGATACAGATCCAGTCTATGAAAACAGCTCACTGAATCAAAAGCTAATAACAATAGCCCAAAAAAATACACTTTCACTTACTGAAGTAGAGGGAGATAAAACTCACTGTTCATGTTTGGCTGGTGCCATCAGTAATCATCTTAATCCACTATCCTGTTTTTTGACATTGTGTCAGGTATTATTGGGGTCTATATGAAAATATAATATGGCTGAGTACTGTTCAATGTTGGGGGTGGAATTACACCAGCAGGTGCATGGCTAAGACCCCAGTAGTTAAATGTAATGTTTTCAGTCCCAGACAACCCACAAAACATGGGTTACCAATCACTCCAGATACCCAAATATATTGTAGGTGTAATAAATATATTGAAAATGTGATTTTTCTATAATAGGTCAACTTGGAAAAAAATCACTCTATTAACATATTTTTTCAGTTCTTTTGGGTTTTTTTTTGCAGTGAGACGTATTCATAAGCAAAGTCTCACTGAATGTTTGTTTAGAAAATGAACAAACACTAAAGAACATACAGGAAAATGAATACATTATACATGTAAATGCATTTTAATCTGAATTCTGAAAAAAATTCTGATGGGGCAACCATCCAAGCTTACACTGAGACTTAACCCATGAAACTGTGATACCATAACAAGCCTACACAGATCACAGGCTGATCAGAAAATATAAAATGACTGTGTAGTGTTATCTAAAGTGAGATACTACTGTGGTGTGGAATGACTTATAATTTTTCATTTTGGTTGTCATTTTCAGTCGTTTTTTTTATCTGCTTCTCAGATCAACACTTCAAAGCACACTTGCATAACTTGAGCACACACTCTTCTCACCTGTAATGACACAAAGTTGTACTGTACACTAAAAGACAGCCACCCCACCACAACAATGGACACGTGTTGGCCATTTGAAAATAACTGTTTATAAAATCCATTTTATACAACAGAGCTGTATGAAGACAGAGCACATGGAGGACAGCAGTTTCTTTCTGTTACTGCAGAAACGCAGTACAGTTGGATAACCAGGGAAAAATAGTTGGAGGAGACACTGTAGGGCATCAGTGTCTTGGCCTGTGTCCAGCTGTGATCCACATCAATCTGTGTGATTACTACTCATCTCTCAGGAAGACAGAAATATCACTTCTTCTTGGGAGGGGTGTAATGGATTCGACACCTTTCACTAAAAACCTGTAGAAAACCAAGAACAAATAGGTGGTCGTCAGCAGTGTTGCGAATAACGGCGTTAAAAATAACGGCGTTATGTAACAACGTCATTTTGTCAGTAACGGGATAAAATAATTAATTACTTTTCCTGTCG
>BRDA01001217.1:92059-107476 GCA_036984385.1 Crenuchus spilurus | reverse complement strand
CTCTCTCACACACTCTCACTCTATCTGTCACACACTCCCTCTCTTTCTCTCACACACACTCTTTGTCACACAAATACTCTCACATACTCTCTCTCTCTCTCTCATACACACACACACACACATTCTCTCTCTCACACACTCTCACTCTGACACACACTCCCTCTCTTTCTCTCACACACACTCTTCCTCTGTCACACAAATACATACTCTCACATACTCTCTCTCTCTCTCACACACACACACACACACACACACACACTCTCCTGTCTCTCTCTCTTTCTCTCTCTCTCTCTCACACACACACACACACACACACATTCTCTCTCACACAGTCTCACTCTATGTCTCACACACTCCCTCTCTTTCTCCCCCCCACACACATTCTCCCTCACACCCACTCTTTCTCTCTCTCTCTCCCTCTCTCTCCCTCGTCATACGTCACAGCCGCGTAAACCCCCCACCCCCTCCCCGCCCCCGCCGCTGCCGCGCGGAATCCATTTGCGAGGCTCGAGGCGACGAGTTTCATCTGCGCGCGCCGCGGCCTTTGATCTGTGGCGCGCGCACGCTAGCTCGCGCCTCCAGTGCGCGACATCGCCCCCCCAATGCAATCGCGGCGGCCGTCCAAAAGCGCACGTGCGCTGCACATTACACTGCACATGTGCGGCGACACATACGAGCGCGGAGATCAGTACAGTACACACACACACACACACACACACACAGAGCAACATCTGTGAGTGTGAGGAAAACCCTCCACACGTCCCAAACGTTAAACGTATATACGCATATGTCGAGTGTATGCTTGAAACGAGCACAGGGGCTTTAAACAACCTGTGTGTGTGTGTGTGTGTGTGTGTGTGAAGTTAGAAAGTGTTACGCAGCTGGTTAAGGGTGATGGAGTGAATGCGGCAAGCTATTGGCTGTAGGCTTTGTAAATTTCACTCCGCGCAGTCCAATGGCAGCGAGAGAGAAAGTGAGCGAGAGTGAGAGACACTGAGCACGCGAGAGAGAGAGAGAGTGAGAGAGAGAGAGCGAGAGAGAGCGAGAGAGAGGAGGGGGGTGACTGGTCCAGCTTTGGTGTCTCTCTCTTTCATCTCCTCTTTCCCGGGCCGCTCTTTCTCTCTCTTCCTCCTCTTCTTCCTCGACGTGAATGTGCTCCGTGTTATTTTGCGCGCTGAGCTGAAGCCCTAGGGGTGTCACCAAATCTCTCTCTTTCTCTCTCCCTCTCTTTCTCTCTTTTCTGTTCTGGACTGCAACATCACGCTTGGATTCTTCTCCTGTGTTTATTTCCTGAGAGGAGTGAGGGAGCAGAGGAGGGAAGGGACACGCGGGAGTTTTCTTTTTGCGTGCTTTGCGCTTCTGTCCGCCGCATGGAGAGGCGAGCGAGCCGCACGACGCAGGCAGATGTAGCCAAAGGTATGTGCAAAAGTGTCTTTCCTTCGCTTTGTATGAGGTGTCAGTGAGGACCTGGCGTGTGCAGGCTGAGCTGATTTGAGCACATTGTTGCAGAAGTCGCTAAACTGCAGCTGCTGGATGCGCAGCGTTAAAGTCAGAATAGCGACTAAAAGTGCTGGCTGCTCGCCATCCCGCTGACTTACCTGTGGCTGTAAGCTTGTGGGTGTTTCATGGCAGAGATTAAGTGTTTCCAGTGCTTTGGCGCATCAGTAAAACCCCTCAGCAGACGTGCAAATGCGCAGTATTGGGACTCCAGGCGTTTGCGCGTTTATAGCCTGTTTATAGGAGCTCAGCATTGCCTGCTGTAGGCTAATACAGAGCAACAGTAGGCTGACTGGAGTCAGAACGCAGCCCAAGGGCATGCACGTCAAAGCAGCAGGCGTGGAGGTTTTGGGTGGGGGTGGGGGTGGGCTGACTTTCTCCGGGTGAAAGTTGGAGACTGGCGCTGCTGGGGCGAGTCTGAGACGCCGGCGTATCTGTGCCGGTTTACTCTCGCTGGGATGCTCTGACTGTCCCGCCACTTCGCCACTGAACCGCAAGGTGGTACTGTGGACATCTGCATACGTACGCTTTTTTTGGAGGAGGAGAAAGGGGGGTAGAAAGGAGGGAAAGAGGAAGGCATGTCTCTAGAGCATAGCTTTTTAACGCAGCATCGCTTTAGCACTTTAGCATATAGCTTCTCTTAAAACCTCTACCTACTAACTACATACTGTCATCACAGTAGTGTCCAACAAACCACCGCTCTGTAAAACCAGTGGTAAAAATGTAAGTGTACCAAAGGTGAAAATGTACCAGTGTGCCAATGTACCAAAGGTGAAAATGTACCAGTATGCCAATGATAAAAACTGTACCAATGTACCAAAGGTGAAAATGTACCAGTGTACTAATGGCAAAAATGTACTATGGTAAAAATGTACCACTGTACCAATATACCAAAAGTGAAAATGTACCAGTGTATCAATGGCAAAAATTTACCAATGCTAAAAATGTACCATGGTAAAAACTGTACCAGTATACCAATGGCCAAAATGTATGGTAAAAATGTACTAGTGTACCAATGTGGCAAAGGTGAAAATGTACCAGTGTACCAATGGTAAAAACTGTACCAGTATACCAATGGTAAAAATGTACTATGGTAAAAATGTACCAGTGTACCAATGGTAAAAATGAACTTGTGCATCATTGTACCAATGGTAAAAATTGTACCAGTGTACACAGTAAATCTGCCAGTGTTAAATCAACACTATTAGAGTTAAATCAACACTGAGGGTGTCAAAATGTAACACTCTCAGTGTTAATTTAACTCTAATAGTGTTGATTTAACACTGACAGATTTACTGTGTACCAATGGCAAAAATGTACCATGGTAAAAATGTACCACTGTGCCAATGGTAAAAACTGTACCAGTATACCAATGGCAAAAAACATACTATGGTAAAAATGTACTAGTGTACCAATGTGGCAAAGGTGAAAATGTACCAGTGTACCAATGGTAAAAACTGTACCAGTATACCAATGGTAAAAATGTACTATGGTAAAAATGTACCAGTGTACCATTGGTTAAAAAAATATCAATATAGCAATGATAAAAATGTACCAATAACAAAAAAAAAACATAAAACAATGCAGCAGTGTATCAATGGAATTTTTTTTTTGACAAATATACCAATGGTAACAATCTTCCATTGTCCCAATGGTTAAAATCCATAATGTTTTTTGGACACTACTGTGATGGTAGTACCGTAGCACTTGTTTGCAAGGGGTCTCTTTTTGAATTTACCATGTGTTGCTAAAAATGTTCTGTTTAGTAGTGTTGTGGCCTAAATGTCGTTAGGTGACCTTCAATCTCACACTGCTTTGACCCTTACGTGGACAGTGCTGTCAGGTACTCATGAAGTGGCATTCTCATCCCACCACATGATATTTCCATTTATGGGCCTGAAATTCCCTATCGTTCCTAACAGGAGATTGAATTCTATTGATTTCTGATCAAGAATGGAGTGCAATTATTTTAATCATCGCAGGAAGGCTAGTTTTCATGCCAATCGTCTAAACAATGTTGGATAGCACTGGGACATAACAAAGCCTCAGACTGTCTTATCACGGGCACCTTCTGGCTATGAGAATCAATATTTATTTTGATTCAGATCACAGCAATTGAAAGGTGCAATCCAGTTCTCAGTTCAGTATCTCTCTCTCTCTCTCTCTCTCTCTCTCCGGATCACTGACTGGTCGTGTGTTCTCCGCGCTGTCACCTTTGAATAAATCCCCCTCTCCATTCACTCGTGGCTCTCTGGGGTCCCTGTCCACACTCGGGCAATCGCAAGCAGAAAGATGAAGAGAGAGAGGGTGAGAGAGCATTGGTTGGAGAGAAGCAGACTCTATCTGGCTTTTCCACTTGCTCGGTTATAGCAGGTGCATTTGTGGCAGTGAAACTACCACTTCTGTCCTATGAAGTTCAACCAAAGGTCAACTGTTTGTTTTTAGGCTTTATTTCTTTGTTTTTTCCCTCCCTTGCTCACCCAGAATATGTATCTCTCTCACCAAACTGTAGCTGTTCGCCTCCCACCCCTGCCCTCCATCAGATCTTTTATAATAATTAAAATGCAAATGAACTGTCTGCACCTTCATTGATATTCACGAGTTATCTGAGGGCTATCGCATGGACAGTGCGTGCTATCCTCCCAGTCCTTGTTACAGTCCCACACTCAGAACTTTACTTGGGCGTACATTCTTAAAAATCAAGACACCAAACATGGCTCTTCCCACTTTATGGTTCCTTACCACTGGGAGGACTGAAATTTTTGGATCAAGAGAACTTCCTCCCTTAGCCTTTAGCCAACTAGTGTTATGTAAATGCTTTGTGCATCCTCCCTCCAATGCAGAGCCCCAGGTCTACAGAGAGAAGAGACTTCATACGTGGCCTAATTATAGATTAGATTGTGAATATTATTGTAAATAAACACTTTATCTGGCAAAAGTTTTGACTAATTTATTGCGACAGTTAGCTATAATGCTATAATTATGCTTAAAACATTGTAAATAATAAGTTAGATTTATAACTTACCTACAATAATAAATGTAAAATTATTCAAGTTGTTCAGGCAATGTTTTGTAAATAAGAGTGAATAACCTTCACATAATATTACAGTTCTAAGGCCTGAGATACACATACAGAAAGCTTTATGTTTATGAGTTTTTAAAGAAAAAAGATGGCCTTAGGTAGCTCATTGAGGCTTTTCTTTGATGCCTCAAGGCCTTTATATCTGTCTGAAAGTGTCCAGATGCCCAGATTGCAAATAAGCAATTTTTGTAGACAATTACCTTTGTCTACTTTGCTTGTTCAGGGACGATACCTGCTAACCATCACTATTAGGTCATATACATATTTAGATTGAACTAAATGGCTTTCATAACTGACAGGGACATTTCCCAAAGTATCACGTATAGGCAATCCAGTAACCCTATCTCATTATATATAAAAGTATTTAACTGTACGTGACACTGCATAGTGGCACAGTACTGAGAACTCATCATTCTATGACTTTATTCAATAACATTTGCGGTTGCTAAGTCGCTAAGTCCTTGAGAAGCCTGTCCATTACAGTACTGCTGCGGCTCCAGGATAGCTCAGATTTCACCTCAGTGAACCCAGTAAAACTATATTCTACATTTAAGTTGTTTTATAGTTTTACTATTATTATTTGAAGCCTCTGCTGTTGCATTAGCAAAACATAGCCGTTGTTTGCTAGCCATCCTTCCCTACTAGCAAACGAGTTGTGTCCCAGTTACACTTACTACACTACTTTCATCACACACCGCTGTGGAATGATGATGATGACTTTGTATGAATCCGAGTGCCAGAAATTCAACTTGGGGATTAAACTATAACTGTGGGATGATATAGTTGACTGGCTACAGCTGGGAAGATTTTGGCCCAGAGTGGAAATGACGTTGAAATGCTTCACATGTTAGGTTGTATGTGGGCCACATGTGGCTCATAGTTCAAATGCCATGACTTAAATGACTGCTATATGATTGCTACAGCTGGGCCAGTTTTGGCCCACAATACACTCCTCATTGCCAATGAATGGCCCATAAGTACCTTAACTATGATGTGAACTGTTTTGTTTGTTCACTTTTTCTTTGAATCACATTTGTTCAGCCACGTTTTCATTGGTTTATTAGCAAATCTGATCTGAGCAAAACTGATCTGATTTCCATAATCCAAACATACATAATGTCCAAAGCTTTCCCAAAATATTAGGCAGGCCAGGAATTTTGGCTGACCTTTTTCTTTCAGTCTAGCTTTACTACACAGCAGCTAAAATGTTCTACATTTCTGTATTTTGAAGTTTGAATGTGAGACAGGTGATAGCAACCACTCATTACCTGTAGCACACCTTCTTCTGGCATGTAGCAGTGCTAGTCCTGAGCTAAATGATTTCTCTCTCTAGCTCAACCTATATGGGAGAATCCTAGCTGCTAGATAAAAACACTGGCTGAACGTTCTGATGGAAGTAGTTTGTCAGCATTAGAAATTGATCTAGAAACTGGACACCAGGTCCATCTGACTGCACAGAACATTGCAAAAATTGATTTTTAAGAAAGTAAAAAATCGCTTGTTTATGGACAATTTTTTTTTGTCTAAAAAGAAAAAAAAATTCTTAACTCTTCACATAGAAAAATATTCAAAACGTTAAAGTTTTGCACAATAAAATTAAGCTCATTCTAAGAACATATGTCTAACCTTTTCTTAATAAGATATTTCACCTCATCTTGAGCTTTATTTACCCGTTTTAAGGTACGACTATGGTTTGGTTGAAATTCAAGAATAAGAATATTAATTTTCTTATTAAAAGAATAAGGCCACTTAAACAAATTCTCAATTTAAGAAATGTATTTGACTCTAAATCAAGAGTCCATAACACTCATAAAAATATTTCTTAAGAAAAGCAATTTTTGCTTGTAAGAAGCACATTTTTTCATTTTTTTCAATTTAGTTAAATTTAAAAACACATATGAGTTAGATTCATTTGCTAATTATAAAGAATTCTAGCCAAGCAACTTTGACTTACCCCATTGGCAGATTTTTTTTTCTCAAAACAATTTTTTTTATCACATTTAGGAATATTTGGCTTATTTCAAGTAATGCTGTTTTTGCAGTGAAGCTTGCATGAAATGCCAATTTTCATGTCATTGGTATTTTGGGGATCATGCATTGTTTCTCACAGATTTGAAATGGCCAGTATAATGCCTACACTATACTATATAAACTCACCAGCAGTTGGATGACAGGAAGCCTTTTCTACTTGACTTCTACTCCTAATTCTACTTTTAATTCTGTTTCTTATTTAACTATAACATTTTATCTTGTGATCAAATTAATTGTAATCACCTTCATTCTGTAGGTTCATAGATAGAAAAAGTCTTAAGAACTAGTCATTTTAGCCATTTATATATGGGCTCCATTTGAGATCCAAGACCTTCATAAATATCCAACCTTTGGAGAGTGTTCATAGAGCAACAGCTTCCTGGAGTTTACTTCATTTTTACAGTTTCTGCACCAAGGGATGTTTTTAGTGCTAGAGAGTAGAGGAAGTAATGTTTTTGTTCTTTGTTTTCTCTTGTGACCATTGGTACTTAGAAAATGTACAGCTGTAAAACGTTTTGAAACTGCAATTCCCACAGCTGGTTTAGCTTATTGCAAGTTCTTCAATGAGTGCATTGCTTTGTTTGAGCTATCAGCTTCTCATGAGAACTATTATCTTCCATCTGATCACGCCTCAAATTGCTCCTCAAGATGCAGCTACTGAAATTGCGTTCTTTTGGCAGTTTCACATTCTTGGAAAATTGCTGGAAAAGAGCAGCTTGCTTTGAGCATAGCCCATCATATAATCTGGAAGGCTCTAGTCTTGAGGGTTTTTTTTCATGTAATACTTAAAATTAAGGATTTAGTCATTGGAAGTCTTGGATCATGTTTCAGGGCCGCGTGCCATTCATTTTAGGAAAGAATGGGTTCTATTCACTGTAATAGTGATAGATTATGTCAATGAAGAGGGATTTTATGGAGTGTCGTCACAGAAGAACCACTCAGAATCAATTTTGTACAGAAAAAGTTTGAGGAACGTCCACATGAAGCAAAGGCTGATCATGAAAGATCTAAAGACAATGCAACATTGGAAGCTATTCATTGTGCTCTCTTAAATGGTGGTAGAACATGGCCAGGATTGCTGATGTGAGATGTTTTTTTCTTGTTAATACAGTGAAATTTTGTGACTCTAAATCAGCAAATTTTCCTTCTTCATTGGTCTCAATCACTGACAGTATTGTTAATGAAAGGATCAGAGAGGAAAGATGAGAAAGTACATTCTCAATTGATTGATATATAGCCCTCAATCATTAAGGTTACAAAACTAAAGCCAGCAACCCACTCAACCCAGCCCTCTGAACCCATAAATCTAATCCACTAATGTGAACCAAATGTGCATGATCAATACACATGATTAACATGCCCTGAATCCTTTCCGGGAATAAAGAGCAAAGATTTTACATTGCATTGTTCTGCTGCAGAGATATTCCATTAGATCTCAATTCATAAAAGTATATAAGCTTCATCTTTCACAGAGAACACATTTTAATGTACACTTACTAAAAAAATTAAATCACATGTAAAATGTGGCCTGTGCAAAAGGTATGACACATATTTTGTACATTTGAATGTTTCCAATGTAGATAGTAAATAGTAACAGTGAATTAAAATGAGCAGAACATATTGGTTCCATGTAGAGGTCAACTTATGTGTTACTTATTTGCAATTTAACAAAGAATGTCATTTAACCAGGAGTGTTCAAACATCTGCAGTTTTCTTCACTGAGCAAGGCCAAATGAACTTGAATAGTCATTTGATGATTAAAATATATGGAGTTAGCACACTCGCCTCTCAGCGCTGAGGTCTTGGGTTCAAGTCCCCATCTGGGTGTAGTTTCCTTGTTCTCCTCGTGTCTGTGTGGGTTTCTCTAAATTGTCCATGCGTGCGCACACAGCGATGAATTGGCGCCCTGTCTTGGGCTTAGTTAGGATAGCACTGCCCTGTGCCCGGTGAGGGGGTAGGCGACTAATCGTGACTCTAAACAAAATTAAGTGGATAAGATAATGGACAGATGGATAAATATATGGAGTTAATTTGAAGAAAGAAAAAAAAAACATTAAAATTTTGTCATTTTTCATTTTTTAACATCATTTAAAAATATTTGTTGCACTATACACAATGTGAAAAAAATGCCCAAAAGTGACTTAGAAAAGCATCTGGTTCCATTGACTTCCATTAAAAGTAACCTACGTTTTTCCTCCTCCTGTAAAGATCCTCATTTGCAGGATATTCGTACTTGCTCTTCATATTAACATGGTGACACATTTGTTTTGTTAATAGAAAAGGTTTTGAAAACAATGGAAATGTTTGTAAAAAAAGATCAAATTAATTATCAAAAATTGACTAATGAGCTAAAGCACTTGTACTCCACAGTAGCCACATTTATTCCCTGTGGCTAAAGATGATAATGTCTGGTCACCTGAAGAGCTTAAATAACCTGCAGAATATTTCAAGCAAACAACTTGCTTTCATCTTTGCATCAAAAGATTGAAGCACTTCTAGTCTTGAATCGGTCATTTGTGCACTTCTATTGCCTTATGGATATTGATGGGAAAGTACCAACATTATTCCATAATTGAAAGGAAAAAGAGGATAAAACATTCACAGGACTTTCCAACGTTCTTTTTGTTATGATATTGGCCTGACTGTGGAATGGATTGACTGTGTTTTATGTTTATATTGCAGATATTGCATGTGTAATGTGGATATTTGATCCCCTCTGTTTTCCAGACTGCTTACAAACTGAGGAGATTTGTAATGAGAATCATATTTCAAAACGGGCTATGGCTAGGTTTAACTTATGTGTTCACATTTCTTCTCCAGCTGGCTCATAATTGATGTGCTGAGTGTGCATGCTCTTTGTAGGTTTGGTTGTGTAATACTGTCCGGTTTAACTTCAAGTCAGGGATGTTAGCATTATTGCATTTGTCAGCATTGGTCAGCATGTATTTAAATTGATTCTTCTGTTTTGCAGGGGAGCCATTGAAGATGGAGTGAAGAAGGGAAAGTAGTTACGCCGGAGGACATTCAAGAAGACAGAACCTTTCATAAGAGGATAGCTGTTTTTGCAAATTGAAGCCAACTACACTGATCTAGACCTGTGTTCCTGGGATGGGGGGATTTAGTATTGGTGAGCAGATTGGAGGGTGTCTTGCCCATCAGCTGTCCATCATAGTCTGAGGGAGAGGCTTCACTCTGGCTGTGCAATTTGGAGTTTAGGACCGTTCACCATTCTACTAATCAACCTCAGCTGGACCATGTCACAGCAAGGAGGACTCACATGGATACCTTCAACCATGGTCCAGCCATCGGTGACTGTACCTCGGCTCTCTAGGATTGTGGTTGTAGTGGTCTGGCTGGCGTGGCTAGCTCCGGCTGAAGCGCAAGAGCATCCTATTGTCACCACAAACTACGGCAAGTTGCGAGGCTTAAAAACACCCTTGCCCAATGACATTTTGGGACCTGTGGAACAATACTTGGGGATTCCTTATGCTCTTCCGCCAACAGGAGAGAGGAGGTTTCAACCCCCGGAGCCACCCATGTCTTGGCCAGGGATCCGAAATGCCACTCAGTTTGCTGCTGTCTGCCCCCAGTTTCTGGAAGATCGCTTTTTGCTCAATGATATGTTGCCTGTATGGTTCACCGCCAACTTGGATACAGTGGTAACCTATGTGCAGGATCAAAGTGAAGACTGCCTATACCTTAACATCTATGTCCCCACTGAGGATGGTACGTCATGCATTTATTAGATATTGAAATATCCCATTCTTTATATCCCTCAGGTTTGGCATCGTTGAGTTAATTGCATGTGATGTTGATTTTGCCATGACCAAAGGTTAGATCCTGTAGTACGTTGATTCTTGCATGATCACACCAACCATGGTTCTATACCCAGGATTCATATCTGAGAAACAAAACATTTGTTTCCTCATAAAGCTCCTTTAGCCGTCACCCCGTAGAGCTCCCAGAAGAAGACACAGATCCCAGAATGCTCCAAAAGTTCAATCAAAAAATCAAAACTCCCCAACAGCACTTGGCCTCAGTGGCAAGGGAGCGGGATAGTGCAGCCTGCTCTCAAAAGAGATTTAACAGTATTGATTTTCTACAGCGGAAAGCTTGGTCGAAGGAAGCTCTCATAAACACTAAATATCATAAGCCATCTTTTCAAAGGTGGTATAGAATACTTGTTTTGTCAAACAAATCTTTTATTTGGCTTTGGCTCTAGCCTTAATGGGCTAGGATTATATGTTCTTTACTGTAGTTGGTGCAGATGCAAAGACAAACTGGGCAAATCTCACATTTGTTGAGATTAAAGCATAACTGGGTTGCCTGAAAAAAAAACTCATGCTTGGTCAGGACTGGTATATTGTAGGTTTTGAACTGCTTGTGACCAAACTCTAAACATGTAAGTACGTTAAAAACTGTACACAAAACCAGAGTTTTTGGGGTCAACAGAGTTAGTCGATGATCCTGCCTGGAGTCTCTGTGTGCTAAATTTAGCCAGAACTAGATTGAAAACTAGATTAAGGAGGAGAGAAAAGGGATAATCTCACAATCTGAAAAAAAAAATCACAATACAAAGAATAAGGGCTTTAACTCCAACAGATTCCCGATAATACTTCTAGAGAGGGCAAACAGCCATGCCCACCTCTCCAAGCTGTGGCTGTCTTATTATCATGACATTGCTTGGGTAGGAGTCTCTTGGCGAGGCTTGTTTTGCCAGAGACGTGATTACCCAATCTTGTGGAGGGCCGACGTGACTCAGCAGGGCTTGGAATAATGTCCATGTATTTTATGCTGCTACGGTTCTGCTGCTTACTTAACTAATGGTGGGCAGAGAACTGTGTGGTTGAGACCACTTACTCACAACTGGAGGGCTGTAGGTTTGATCCTGGCTGCGGGTCTTGAGGGGGCATCATATACCAGAGGGCGACAGAGAGGAATGTTTTTGTGCCCTTTTAGCCACTGTACCCCTAAGCAAGGCACTTAACTCTGTTTTTCTACAATGCACCACTGACCTTGTTGCTTCTTCTCAATCAGGGGTGACTCTTGAATAAATAGAAGTGAGTTGCCAATGGCACTACCTAGAATAAATGTGGGATATTTGAATAAATAAGACAATGTTCTGAATGGTAATGTGAACCAGACAGTGTTGCGAACAAACCTACTTTCTATGCTGCCATCTACTTGTATCTAAATGTACTGGGCAACATGGGTTGTTTTCTTCATTTTCAAAAAATTTTGGTCACACCAACAGCGTTTTTTGAAAGTCTCTCCATCCACACGGGAATGCGATAATGAACCAAAAATGCACATATGGCCATGCCAAGCCAACACAGTCAACACGGTCAAAACAGGAACTTTTCAAGTAGAAACTATAAGCATATGTATTGTAGAAAACATCATGAGCATCATGATTTTCTAAAAGTGTAACAACAGCTTGCAGTGTTGTTTACATTTTCTCTAAAATACCAGTTTTTCTAGCATTTCAAACTTCTTGAAGGAAGCAACAGAGCTGTAGATTCAGATTGCACTACATTTTGATAAAATACTAACCCAGATAGCATACAGATGTGGGCCTCTTCTGGCTGAGAAATGGCACTACTGGCCCACTGTCAGCACGGCAAACTGCATGTGAGCCAAATGTGGCCCGTATTTTGAAAATATACATTTGGCCCACACGTACCATAACAGATGTGGTCTACTTCTGGCAGAGATATGGCAGTGTTACCTACATATGAGCCATAAGTGGCCCACATATTAAACACCTATTTGGCCCACATGTTCTAAAACAGATGTGGTCCACTTCTGGCAGAGATATGGCAGTGTTACCTACATTTGGTTGATATGTGGCCCTAATCTGGCATATATGTGGCCCACATCTTGCATCTGGGAGCGGTCCATCCAAGTGCCGTCAATCCATGTGGCAAGTGGCCCAAATGTAATGGGGGGATGAGGGTCAGACATTTTTTGCTATCTGGGAAAGATAAATGTAAGTATAAATACTTTTATTACCAAGCATACATTAAAACCCTTTGGAATTCTGCATGCTCAGTAAATGAGCGCAGTAAAAAGCGTGCACAAGTTCACAGTGTGATGTCAGCGTTTTCAAAAAGCCAGGGTTTGCTCGTCCTCGTGAAAATGCTGAAGCACAGTTTTCAAACATCTCCACCCTAGAGAGCGTTTTAAGAACCTATTTTCAGTGGTTGAAACACCATTTTCATGTGGTTGGGAGACCAACACAAAGAGAAAATAAGCTATCTGAAACATCTGTAGCATACCATGAGCAATGCTTTGAAAAATAACAGAAAACCCTATTGACTAGCAGTTGCTAAAATTAGAGAATGCTTGAAATATGTGACACATGAATTCGAAACCATAAAATAATCTTTGAATAAGAGTAGAGAGAATGTCTTCCCAAAGTAATGCATTCTTATGAAGAGACAGCCAACGTGAAACGTCAATCAGTTACTTTTGCTGCAAGCTCCGTCAGGAACCTGTAACAACTCCAGCCATGCCACTATTCCAGGGATCTTCAGATCTGTCCTGGAGGACTGGTTTCCAGCATATTTTGGTGATTTTTTTGCTCAGACACACTTACCAATTGTGGGTATTAACAGATGAACTGGACCAGGCTGGTTGAGTAAGGAAACCATTAATCTGAGCAGGACAATACTTGAAGACCCTGGTATAGTGATATGCGTGAAATTTTCCCAGATTCCTGACTATACTGATGTCTAATGGCCACAAACTCTTGCCTTTGGTTTTTATTATACATTAAGTGCATTTCAAGTCTTCTTCTGTGACTAAATGATTGTCCATGGTAAATCCATCATGCAACATATAAAGAGTAGCTTGAGAAATGCTAAATATTCCTTTCAAGGTATGAATTTCATCTGAAAGAGCTGAAAGCTCTGTGTGTTTAGATACAGCTGTGTAAAAAATTGAGACCATGGCAAATAATCAGTTTTTCTGGTTTCTGCGTTTGAGTAAAATTAACATTTTTGTTTTCTTCTGTAAATTACTTGCAACATTTCTTCCAAATTCCACATAAAATGTTATTTAGAGCATGTATTTGCAGAAAATTACAACTGTTCAAGGGACCAAAAAAAGATGCAGGGTTTTCAACCCTCAAATAAGGCAAATACAATGAGTTTATATTCACTTTATTCATTTTAAAACTCAACAATAACTTAAAAAGAGTTCAGACAACAGTATTTGGTGGCCTGATTTTGCATTACACACTGTTGTTAGGCTACTCCTGGCACAAGTGTTCAAGAAGCTTGTCTTCATTTGATGGATTGTGTGCCTGTTCATCTTTCTTTTGATCACATTCCAGGTGTTCAGGTCTTGAGGTTGGACATTTGGAGTAGTCTCTTAATATATTTTCCAAAGCTGTATATCCAAGTGCTTTGGCAATCTGGCAGCTTACCGAAATTTGATACTCAAGCTAAATACAATTTACTATATATGTAAATAGATGTGCCAATCGCTGGCTTGGTCTTGTAAGAGGTCCTTGATGTCTTGTTAAACCTTTGGCCCTCTTATGGGGACCGTGGCAGACAAGGCTTTGCCTTTAGCTTTCAGACTCTGTCTGCCAATCATGCTTTAGCTTTCAAAACTGCCCTTTTCAAACTCTATGTAATGTGGAAACATCCTGCCACTTTAGGATCAGAGGGAGACTTAAACTCTTCTCTCCCTCTCTCTTGCTCTTTCTCCTTCTCTCTCTTTTTTGAGTAAGAGAGACAGATTTAAAATGCCCTTTATTGCTCCATCTCCTTTGAGAAAGAAGCTGGGGTACGGGGCTAGCATGGTCAACTGAGTTCAACTCTTCCTTGCCTGAGCATTACGCTGTTCGTCCTGTTTATTCTTGGCGGAGAGCTGCACAGCCGCAGGGACTAGGGGGGGCAATAGAGTAGCGTAAATGCTCTGAGTGTTTGAGAGCACTGAATCGCTCCATTTCTCGCTGTTTGTTCATTTGTTTATTTATTTCTTTTCTCAGGCTGCATCGGAAATAGCACAAAAAAGAGGCAGTGCTTCTGTTAGCGAGCAACAGAGGCCGGCCTTTATCTTTGCGCACAGCAAGTTGTGCACAGGCAGCGGAGGTGGTGTCCCGTTTCATTGTGAATTAATCAGAACGAATGCTTCAGCCCTGGGGGGACGTTCTGGGTGAGGAGACAATGGCACAGCGGGCTTCTCTCCACTCTTTAATTGCGAGCATTTTCCGCATCCGCTCTCCATCGGGCGGCCTTTCAAAACAAGCCATTCACAGAGACGGAGAGGGAAATAGGAAAACAGCAGTCTCGATAAATCACTGCTTGTTACCTCCAATGAGACCACCCCTCCCTTTGCTGCCCCCCCATAATAGATGCTTTTCGTAGATGCTGAAACACAGTCTTTATGAAGGGGAGGCTCAGTGGGATGCAAATGCATGATCAGCATGTGGTTCCCATATGGAACAGACATGGATGGTCATTTTCCATTATGTTTAATTAATACAACCCCTACAGTGCAGTGGTATCTTGGTCATTGCTTAGTAATGCTATAACCATTATCACGCTGATGGATTCACTTATGGCATAGGGTCTAATAGGCCATATGACGATTGTCATCACATTATGTCATGGTATACTTTTCTGAGCATATTGTAGATATTAGCAGAGCTTCAAGAACATCAGCTTATTTAACTGGACTCTTCAGTATATAGAACAATAATTACAAACCGGATTCCAAAAACGTTGGGACACTAAACAAATTGTGAATAAAAACTAAATGCAATGATGTGGAGGTGCCAACATCTAATATTTTAT
>BRDA01001217.1:73887-91959 GCA_036984385.1 Crenuchus spilurus | reverse complement strand
ATCAGTCTAAAGAACCCTTTCATGATGTAAAAAACCCTTTATCCATGAAAAGGGTTCTTTCAGTGTTCATGGTTCTATATATAGAACCATTTTTTTTACTTAAGAACCCTTAAATAACCATTGTGTCTAAGAGTGTATATAGTTCACCATATACACAAATGTTTTTAGGCACACCTTGTAATGAATGCATAAGTTGCACTCATTACTGACAGACACTGACACACAGCTTGTCTAGTCCCATAAAGAAGAACTGTCAATAGAATAGGACTCCCTGGAGCAGATAAACATGGTGCCAGAAATATTTTGGAGACTAAAAACAAACAGTCCCAAAATGTGCTGCAAACCAAATATTGATAACTGGGCTAACACTGCAGCTCATAGAATTAGCATCACACTTGAAACCTCACCAAAATACCCCAAACAATCCTGTAAAGTTTTAACAAATGTGCGGGTTAAGTTCCTTTGGCAGTAGTAGCTACATTAGTGTGTATTTAATGTTATAAAAATATGTTACAATTTAAAGGTACAATATGTAATATTTCGGGTTATCTTTTAGCAGAATTTAATATAATCACTAATAAAAGTGATTAAAAACACATCTAATCATTATAAATTAAGAAGTCGTTTGATTACTTTACCTTAGAATAAGCTGTTTATATCTACATTGGTCGTGGGTCGAACACCGACTGAGGCCGCCATGTTGCATCGCCATGTTTCTACAGTAGTATGAAAAGGACAAACAAGAGGCGAGCACACTGAGAAACTGTTTGTGTTGTAATGACGATGTGGCCACTCAAATTCGATGGTGCTGTAGGTTTGTTTTACCGTTGGATGACATAAAACAGGAGAAAAAGAAGAAATACACATATACCTCAATAAAACCTCAAGAAGAAAAAGTGATGCCAAAGCAGCGCGTTCTCTCATACAGCCTCGAATGGTGCTCAACTGCTAGGAGACCATAAATAGTCAAGGTACTCCCAAAGTTTACTGAAAAATGTTCCGCTTAGCTTAGCTTCATATTTGTGCGCGCAGTTTTTCCCCCATTCCACCTTAACTGGTGCTGCAGGACATTGTAGCGCATCAGAGCTGAACACTACTGCTTCGACGCTACTGCAGCATTTAAGGTGGTACGGGAGATTCGTAGCTGCGTGCTAGTTCACGAGCTTAGCTAATATGAGCTTATTGTGTGAACTGTTAAGATTTAGCCAAGCTAACACACTGAGAGAGCTGACATTATGGCTCTGAGGGTCTAAAAACACATAACTTTATTAGAAGCTTACGTATCGGCAGAAGTGCCTTCTTCAGAGCATGGCAAGCTTACCTTGACTAGAGAAAACTGTGTATCCTGCCTGCATTATCTGTTTACAGTGAAGCAGTTTGATGTGTTTACTTTGTTACTTTGTACAGAAAACAGCTAACGTTTACAATAGCACTACTGAAGTGCACAAAATATGTTTCGTCTGCATTGTAGGTCTGATCATTTTACATATTACATTTCCTAAATTTCTAATGAAAATTAATCTTACCACATGACATCACTAGCTCTAAAGCTGCTATTAGACATCGCGTTCAGGAGTATTAAAGATTTATGACATCTTACAGCCACCGTAGAGACTCCTTTGTGTTTGGAAGGGAGGGGCTGTGAAAAGAGTCTTCAGTTGGTTGCAATATGGAAACTAAACCACAAGATGTCGCTGGAAACTACATACTGTGCCTTTAATATTAGGCTTACTTTTATGCGACAATTTCAATGTGCTAGCATGTTTTAGCCCAGATGTACTGTAGCACAGACTAGAACAATGCACAACTTCAAATACATGTAGTCATATGCAAAAGTTAAGATAAGTTAAGTTTTATTGCTTTTCTAAAGCCCTTTTGGGCAGGATTACATGCACATTGAGGTATTTTCCTGTTTTACATGTGCACTTCTGTGATTTTGTTGCTATCTGGATTATCCATGTGAGTGTTTTTCTCCTTCCTCCTTACTAGCCAAATTATCTACTGTTGCAACGGAGCAGTTGTCTGATGTTATTCCTGATGAGATACACATCTCTGTGATTTTGCTAGATTTTGTAGGCAGATGTTGCATCACTTTGAAAAATAGCTTTTTGTCCATGCATATCCATAGTAATCATTTTCTGAATTGCAAAATGATGGATGTTTTAGAAGAGTCTTCCAATCTCCTTGCTAGGGGGACTTTGTCTCCATCATCTTAGCATTATAGTCAGAAAAATGATCTCTCTTATGTGCACTTTATACACATATTTACCTAATATCATCAAAGCATTTCTTTATATTTTACACACCATACATTTAAAGAAAAGACTGTGATTCAAACATCCAGACACTTGGAAAATAAAGTTCATTAGAAACTCACTCATCCTGTGGAAAGTATGCTGGATGTGTAAAGAGGCATATAGAAAAGATATGGATGCCCCTGATTTAAAAAAAAGTCATAATAATCTATTGCGTGTTGACATTTTTCCTGTTAAATTCAGCAAAAACATAGAATGATGTGCTAAAATTGATTGAAAATGCCATATTTTGTTTCCTATGGAAGACAAAATTAAATTTGACCACATCCAAGCTTTTGCATTAGGCTCTAAGTTACAGAAATATTACAGTAACAATAAAGGAACCATAATGCAGCAAGAGAGCACTGTACACAGTCCTATCAAAATATTCCACCAACCTAATATTGCGATAACTACCCTTGGTGTGGATTGTTCGCTCAGTGGTGATCCCTGACATTTTCTTCATTGTTCCTTTGTTCATTATAGTGGTTAGCTGGTCCACTATCAAGTGTTGCTTAAGCTGTACCACTTGGAGTCATTGTCCCCCCATTGACATCAATGGCCTGTGAATCACCACTATTACGTCCATTCTCAGTACACCTTCTCTAGAACGTCCAACAAAGTCAGTGGTTTTTGAGATGCAACAACCCTTCACCCAGTACCCTATTATCATGCCTTTCTAGACATCAGTCAAATCACATGATGATGGTTTAACACTCTTCTACAACTGACTGTTGTTCTCACTTATGTGTAGCAAACCCTGTGGCATGTCCTGATTCGACTTCCAAACCAGGGGTGGTCGTAATGTTCTATTCTGGGAAATCATAAAATAACCCAAGAAGACCAGTTGTAGGAATATTTTCGGGACTCGTAACAAACATTCCCAGAACATTTTAGGAAGCAATAGTTGCTATCTAAGCCAAGAATGCTCTGTGTTCAGTTCATTGCTACTTCCAACTCAGAGACTTTGTATGAACTCTTCAGGCAGCTTCTTGTTCAGTTTCTACTACAAAATCGAACTTAATAATTTATAGTTATGGAGCTATGAGAGTGAGGAACTTATGTGTGGACCCCCATACAGGCTCTTTAAAGTTTAACATGACAACACAAACAACAGAAATCTCTTCTTCCCTTGTTGGTATCCTGTAAAAGACCTTAGCTATCACTATGAAAGTATATAGACATGTCCCTAGTAAAGTGAAGTATCTGTTGCCCAACTAATAGACCAGAAACAACACAACATTGTCATACACTCTATTATGATTGTAAATATAATTTGCATTGCTATAGTAAGTAGTAGTGTGTGACTTGAATAGATTCATGTGGAGTATATACTTTATTCATGGACACACATGGATAAAAATCCTCGGAACATAAAAAGGATGAATTTATCTTCACTATAGCAGACATAAACATGGATTAAAATGGAAACATATATGTTCTATCAAATAGATGACTAAAACACTGCTTTCAGTGTGGATTGGCCTTAATGTGACCTTTCTATCTAAATTTGGTCTTGTTTTTTCCTAATCATTGGAGTTAATTGGGCAATTCATGCAGCTAATTGGCCACTGTGTCATCACACCTGACTCCTACATGAAGCAAGGCTGGAAAATCTGCAGTATCTGCTTGTGAGAGCTCAATTACAAATTCCATCTCCATACATTCACTCTTCTCTGAAAGGTTTATTAAGGCTGTAGACAGGTTGTGCTGCTGGCTAATGACACACTTTGAAATGTAAGGTGCTCAAATCCAGTGTCATCCTGGTTCTCATCGACATTGCATTATTGATGACCACAGAAATAATGAATCCCCGTATATTATTATTTCATAAATCAGACGTGTGCTTTAACTACAGATTTAAAGTGAATTTGTAATGTAAAGGTGTAGGCAGATTTAATCAGATTTGAATAGAATAGAATGGAATGGAATAGAATATTCATAAACTTAATAAAAGTCAGTGGATTCCACTTCATTTAGAGCTATAGATTCATTTTGATATTAAAAATCTACACAATCTAAAGGAAAGAAAAACTTGACTCATGCAGGTTCCTCTTCAATAGATCCAGCCCTTTCTAACCCAGGATGCCACCCATGTGTTTGTCCAGTCTCTCGTCATCTCAAGACTTGACTACTACAGCTTGCTCTTGCCTTATCTTCATATGCTAGCCATCAGGCTCCTGCAGCTGATCCAGAATGCAGCTGCTCAGCTGGTCTTCAATCAGCTCAAGTTCTCTTATATCACTCCACTGCTGTGTTCACTTCACTGGCTTCCTGTAGCTGCTCACATCAGATTCAAAACGCAAATGCTCACCTACAAAGCACTTGATCAAATCTCGAGCCACACCTCTAACTCTTCGAGCTTCAAGTGCGGCTTGGCTTGACCTGCCATCCTTCAAGACATGTGGAAGACTAGCATCAAGACTTTTCTCTGTTCTAGCACTGAGGTGGTGGAACAAAGTCCCACTGGCTGTTTGAACAGCAGACTGAAGAGCATCTCTTTGTAGAGCACTTAAGCAGCACTTTCCTTCTTTCTGAGTACAGTGGTAACCCTACTTACGAGTTTAATCTGTGCAGGAGCCGAGCTCATTAGCTGGAATACTCGTTTTCCCCATAAGAATACATGTAAAACTGATTAATCAGTGTCAGCCAGCCAATATACAGTATACTTTAATATGTTAAATAATGTGTTTATATGGGTTTTTTAAAACATAAACGAGATGATGACACTCGTGTAGGCTGGCGGCTAAGGAGGACAGGAGGACGGCCGTACGTGTATGGCATGGTTACACTTATCATATGAAAAGTAAAAGTAAAATGTATCTAACTTTCTTGTTCACTACCTTTTGCTACCTTAGCGTCATTTTCACTAGCATTTTCACTGCACAGCGGTCAAAGGTATTGACTGACCTCTTCTTCTACACTAGCATCTAGGAGATGCTACGACCGCAGCGCCCCTAGCGGTTGGCATAATTGAACAAATTTACGCTACTCATTACTTGGAATTTTACTCGTTACCTGAGATCTCGACTTGTTACCTGGAATACTCGTTAGTAGGGATGCTCGTAAGCAGGGTTACCACTGTATTAGTGATGGTTTTGCTCTAACAGTGTCTGAACTGAAGTGTTGTTTGGACTCTAACCTGTCTGTACTAGCTGAGATAATTATCTTAATGTAAACAAAGCACTGTTGTATGTCGTTCTAGATAAGAACATCTGCCAAATGCCATAAATGTAAATGTACAGAATACAATATAATTTGTAGTAAAGCCCCTTCATTTCTGTATGAGTTCCAAAAGTATTTTGAAAGTTTGTATTGAATAGAATAGTATAGAAATCTAACTTTCTAGGTGAAGGGAAAAATGGCTCATAAAATATAGTGAGGTCTTGTTCCAAATATATTCAGAACACTTCTAATGATCAATTCATTGTGTAATGTTGACATATTGTAAAGACCAGCTGCTCTATTATTATCAAATGATTAAAATATGAAAAGCAAATAAAATTGTAACAAGGTTTTATGCACTATAATAGTGATATTTTATTCATTCAGTTACTTTGGACAACTGGTCTATTGGTTCATTTGTCAGTAAATGTTTGCTCAGTGTAAAGGGCAGCTGCCAATTTCAAATGCTGTAAAAATGGATTAGAATGCAACAGAATATTTGAAGGTTCCTACTGTGGAGTCTGCTGAGATCATGCTTGAAGCCCAGGTTTAAGGCATCAGTGCTGTAGCTGATAGGAATTATTCAGGGCTTCTGGAAGCTCCCAGTTTGGCTGTGAGCAGAAAGGGAAAGTGCTGGAGTGATTACTGGGCCGCATGGAGGCTGCTGGAGCTCATCTTTGACAGACAGCTAGTGGCACACGGGCTGAGGCAGGGGAGAAATGACTGCGGGCCAGGTCAAGCAAAGAGAGCAGCCGAATCTGCACCACACAGCTGGGGATTGGCCATGTGGGGACTGTCCTCACACACATATGTACAAATATACATGTTTTTATACTTTCTCAGGACATGGGGGTCACACATTGATATACGCATAGATGTGTGTGGGTGTATCTGTAGACAAGTATTGCCAATAGAATTCAAATCTCTGGAGCAGAAAAACATGATAATGCCAGGTGTGGGCTAGAGGGGTATACAGTGGCATGCAAAAGTTTTGGCCAAAATTAGTGTTACTGAAATCAAAGAGTTTTAAGCAATATCAGTGTACTATTTTGGTATCATGAGTGTACTATTTTGAAACCACGGTTTCTACCAAACAGCTGACTATCACTCTGAAAATAAAGTGGTTGAAGGCCACAAAGCAGGAGAACGCTATAAGAAGACAGCAAAGCATTTTAAGGTTGCCATTTCCTCAGTTCGAAAATTAATTTGAATGTAATTCACAGGAACAGTGGAGGTCAAGATAAAGTCTGGAATACAGCAAAGACTTTCAGGAAGATTTAGCAGACTCTGGAGTTGTGGTACATTGTTCTACTGTTAAGCAATACCTGCACAAATATGGCCTTCATGGCATGCACATCAGTTGAAAACCTTTCCTGTATCCTCACCACAAAATTCAGTGTCAGAGGTTTGCAATATAACATCAAAACAAACTTGATGCATTTTGTAAACAAGTCACGTGGACCGATAATGTTAAAACAGGGCTATTTGGCTTCAATGAGCAAAGGTGTGTTTGGAGAAAAATGGTCACATAAATTCATGAAAAGAACACCTCTCCAGCCATTAAGTATGGTGGCGGATCAATCATGCTTTGGGGTTGTGTTGCAGCCAGTGGCACAAGGATCATTTCATTGGTAGAGGGAAAAATGGATTTAATGAAATTCCAGCAAATGATGGAAGCAAACATAACACAATCTGTACAAAAGCTGAAGTTGAAAAGAGGAGGGCTTCTACAAATGGCTTCTAAACACACCTCAAAAGGTGCAAGCTGAAGGTTTTATCATAGCCGTCACATTTCCTTGATCTGAACATCATTGAAAATCTGTAGATAGACCTCAGAAGAGTCAAGACTGCCCAGAAATCGCACAGAACTGGAAGACTTTTGCAAGGAAGAATGGATGAAAATCTCTCAAACAAGAAATGAAAGACTATTGGCTGGCTGTAAAACACGTTTACAAGCTGATACAACAGGGTGCTACTATGTACTAACCATGCAGGGTGCCCAAAGTTTTACTAAAAAGGTCAAAGATGTGAAGTTACTCCAACAAAAGCATTATAAACTCTTTTTTTAATACCCTTAATTTTGGAAGAAACAATGAATAAGCAAGTGTCCCAATAGTTTTTGTCTATATAGTTTATGTTAATTACAACCTAATTTTTCAGTTATTTTGGCATTTATTTATAATTTTTATGTGAAAACACCAGTTGTCCATCACAGTGTGTGAACTTCCATAATAATATATAACAACATGTAAATGCCTTCTATATATTATGCACTTTCACTTATAGGTAATACATTCCATATGTAATGACATACATGTATATGTATGTAGATGGAATGTTAAACATATGTATGTGTGTAATAATATGCCCCATATATAACATATTTGTAAAAACTAAAATGAAATAAGCTTAAACTTTAACCTGACCCGCCAAACTTTACACATTTTGCGTAGCAGATACGCATTTACACATCAAAATACGTGAAAAGTCGTTGATGGCTCTGAGTTCAGCTGTCGGTGCATTCAGGCGCTAGGCAGCTTCTCTGTGGCTGTAACCTCATTGGGCAGCAACCTGCTGGGAAAAGAAAACTTTGACCAATCACAGCGCTAGTTTTAAACTCTTCAGATACTGTACAGTACAAGCGGAGCGTGAAAATCAAAGTAACGACCGTTTTTCACCCCTCTCTGTCCTACATACTGTGACTGTTTTACAAGTGAGGATGGTGATAAACACCGTTACAAAGAAAAACGTGCAGGTATGTGAACTGCGTCCATTTTAACATGCCTGACAACTTGTGTAAAATAAAGCTAAAACACCCAACCTAACGTGCTAGCTCAAACTCAGTGTTCCTTTTTATGTTAAGTACATACAGTAGAACCTTAAGTTAACTTAAAATGCATTCTGTGACAGAGCCCGCAGCTCAATGTTTTCTTATATCAAATTAAACTTCCCCATTAAAAAGCTGTTCATCTATTCCAGCCCCCCAAAAATGTTTGTTCAAATAAGAAAAGCATACTTTATAAATAACAAATAATGTGTAAAAATATAAGAATGCAAATAAAAAAACTTTTATTAGCTGTATTTACATTAAATATCAGAAGATCTACTTCAGTGGCTTTTTTGCCATACTTTCTTCACTTTCACTTGCAGGGCATTTCAATATAATCCTGTCCAAAGAGTTTCACAATGGTTAGAAAATGAAGGAGACACGTATGTTTACACAACCAGCACGACCTCTTCTTCTCTGTGATATCTTGGCCCTCACGCACTTAAGCTCGCTAGTGCCTCCTAGTGGTGGATGGGGGAAATTTGCCCGATACTCAAATCTCGGCTCACATAATAAATAAAAAAAAAAAACTACAGAGCGACTGCTCGTATCAAGGTTCCACTGTATTTGTTCCAGCTTGTTCTGATATTTGACCAATACCTATATTAACACCATATTGCATAGCCTAAAGTGAAAAAAAATTTGATAGCCTACTGATGTTTCTGTCCAGTCAACTGATAGACTACTGTGTGTTAAGACCTTCCAAAATACACGTTTATGTGAGACTCTTACAGGGCTTTTATGGGTGCTGGAATTCCTTAAAAGTGCTTGAATTTTAATGGTGTGTTTTTCAGGTCTGGAAACTTCTGGAATTTTTGATAAAGTGCTTGAAAATGCTTGAAATTGGACGTGTGTGACTTGCACAACAAACAGCTATTGGACTAAATAGTTCACTGGCCAGAGATTGAATATAATGGTGAACAGTGATGTGTAACTGGCTAATAATTGTATGTAATGGTGTATATGTATTGTATATGGAGTGCTGCTTAAGGATTGAATTTAATTGTACATAGGGATGTACAACTGGTTACAGATTATATATAATGGTGCATAGGGATGTGTAACTAGGAAAGGATTGTACAACATTGCATATATGGATGTACAGTATGACTAGTTAAAAATGGTGCATACTGATGTATGGTGATGCATATAGTAAATAATTAATGAGTATATAAATTTGTATAAATACTGTAAAAATGTTCGTAATAGTTGTATGTTGAATAACTAAATATGGTGGTGAGTGAATATGATGTGCTTAGTAATAAGTTGTGATGAGTGAGCTGTGAACTCAATCAATACTAATCAGCAAATATACCTGACCTCACTCCGCACCATGCCATGCCATGCTCTGCTGTGCCGCTGCAGTAAGTTGCTACTCAAGAAAATAAATAAATAAAAAATCCAAACAGTGAACCAAAAGAAATGGTTTCCCCTGTGCTATGTACTGTAGTATATACACCTAACTGCTCCATAACATTCTTCATTCTTACACGGCACTGAGGTGTTTTTAGAAGCTAGTGACTGATGCCTCCCTACAGCGTGCTGCCGGCTGGGTTTAATTATCAACAAGAACAAATAGCCACCTCTGATCGATTTGACTCAGATCAATTCATGCATGGCCCGAAGTAAGCTGTGCTTCTCAAATGTGTATTGACAAAACCAATGACGCTGCCATCTCAGTTACTGAGTCATCTCTCTGTCCACGTCTCATCGCATAGCCCACATCCAACAAACTCAGACACACTGCAGAACTCTGAGATCTTGTAGTATTTTGCAGATGTTCATGTAAGAGTCTTAGCTGTTCTTCTCTACGCGGAAATGTATGTCATTTAAAAATAAAAAGGCCCCTATCGGACATTCAGAAATGAGATATTTTGGCATGTGTTCATTGCATGTAAAGTGACATATTTGAACCCTTTTAAGTTTTACTGTTGATCAGTATGGCTTATAACTCATGAAACTTGGAAAATATTCAAATATTTCATTTCCAGTTAACGTCAATTACCATTCAAACAGTATCAACATTAAAGGGCTTGAAATATGTCACTGTGTAATGAATATAAAATATATAACCATCCTTGGCTTTATTGAGACATTGTGGCAAGGATTGTATTAGGTGACAGACGGTATCCAGAGGCACTGGTACCACTTCCAACTACAGCAGAGCACTCTGTACCACTTGCCAGGGTCATCGTTCCATTCTTGCATCTATAGTCCACATCACTGTTATGCAATTGGGAAGCACTCAATGTACAAGACGTCCATTCTCAGTACATCCTCTCTACGGTGGCTCTAGAACATCCCACAAAGTTAGCAGTTGCCGACATGCTACCACTCTTGAACCACTACACAGTAAATCTGCCAGTGTTAAATTAACACTATTAGAGTTAAATTAACACTGAGGGTGTCAAAATGTAACACTCTCAGTGTTAATTGAACTCTAATAGTGTTGATTTAACACTGGAAGATTTACTGTGTACCCATTTTGGACATCAGTCAAATCTCATCCTTTACACATGATGACTGTTCATTCCAAATCAGGGGTGGTCATAATATTCTTATATGACTGTGTATGACAAGTTGGCATAAAATTAATTTATATTTCACAATATTATCATTTTTTGGGATACTCTAGTACATGCTACGAGCAAACACTCGACATTTAATTAATGTCACTAAGCTAACCCAGTACTGCCAAAACCACTGAGCTGCCACACTTCACAAAGCTTGCTGGCATCCAAGGGTTTTCCAAGGTCAGTCCAATGTGTAGCTTCTACTTAGGTTGTATGTAGCAGCTATTTTGTAATTCACATGACAGTGAAATTCAGTTGAGAAGTCCACATACAGCTTTGAACCTCGTCAATGAGTCACAGGGTTTAATAAGGACAGTTTTTGAGGTTACCCTTAATTTTTTTTCTTCACCGCTTAAACCTAAGGCTTGTCCTGATGTAGTAGTGAACGACAAAATGACGACGCATGCTCAGAGGTCTATACGCTAACGCCATTCGTCACAGAGCTGTCAACATCATGGACTATGGATTAGCCTAAAGGCACGGTTCTCCACTAGCCGCAGCTAGGAGTGATGAGACATGAGGTCCAGCAGAACGACAGGGAAAGTTCGGAGAACAGCAAAAGAGCAGTCATCTGTGAAGCGCTCCTCTTGGGCAGTTGTGACTCAGATGGCATGGCTGTCCACCCCCACCCAACCTCTGTTCTTGTCCAGTGAGAGCAGGACAGCAAATAAAAAACATTAAAAAGCAGGAGACTCTTTGCTCCTCTCGCATTAAAAGCTACGCCTTCTACTTCTGCTGTTTCCTTTTATTCACTTTGTCCTGTTGTTGATGCAAATGAGTGTTTGAGTCATCGCCAGGCTGAAAGAATGGAATTCATAGTCATTGATTTTACCGCAATTTGCTGTAATGCATGTATTGACCACGAAGCTGGCTAACAGCTTTTTGGTTTGTTAAAATGAAAAGAAAGCTCCCGGAAAGAGAAAAAAATCCCTAATATTTAGATATTTCCTGTCTTTCTGGATAATAACATTGTCTAATGCTTATATTATAGGGTCGTATAATTTGCTTAGGCACCTGCTGAAAGATGTAAGACTGAGAAATTTCCAATTTAGCCACTGGATGTAGCTTAGCATTTATTGAAGGCTTGAAGATATCGTGCTACCATTTGCCTTCAAACACATCAACATTCAATACTCTGTAAACTGGAACGTCTGAAACATGGCATGTGTGTCAGTTTTACAACCTAATGTACTAGCCATTGTTTAAGGAATTCTGGAATGCTAACTTGCTAGTCTGGCTAACATGCTAATAGAGAAAATGCTCAAAGACAGAAAGTCCAAATCAGGTTAACCTAGGTTTTCAGTGAATTGATAGTAAGGTTGCCACCTTTCAGATTTTGAAATAAGGGATGGGGGGAGAGTTAGGTTGAAGGGCTGGGTGTTTGGGGTTGGAGTGTATGTGGGGGGGAGATTCCATTGTGGGTTGGGTGTGGCTTGAATGTTGCACCTATATAATAAAAGGTCTTACACTGTCAGGGAAACATTATAAAGCAGATTAAAATTGCCTTCAGTAGATGCTATTTTTTTAAATCGCGCACCATTTTCAGGTGTATCATTGCAATGCAGGCAACGCTTTCATTGGTCACGACTCACACCAGTGATGGGCTTTTATGGCTTGGTTTACTTAAAAGACCTCTTACAGCTCTCAAATCAAAAGACTCTTCTTCTTCTTCTTATTATTATTATTATTTTTTTTTTTGCTGCTTAGCTTAAGCTAGTAATAAAATGTTAGTTCAACAGTGAATTAAATGAAATAAATGTAGAAATGTAAAAACAACTGAAATAATTTTTTTCTAAATTATATATTTACAGATTTGCATTTTACAGAAAGAATAGAACAAAAACAAAAGAAAAGAATTATGTACATGTATCTGGCTTCAACATGGTCACATATTTCACTATATCACAAAATGATCATTAATTAATAAAGGAATAGGGCATAATAAAGTAAAAGAAGTCAATTATGGTTACAATACAGGCAGTAGTACAAAAGTCACATGTCCTCCAACACTTCCCATACTGATGACCATGTTTCAGTGAATTTTTTTGTCTGTTTTGGATTTCAAAAGTGAGGCAAATAATTTTTTTGCAAGGAAATGTAGAAATAAATTCCTCTTATAAATTTACATATGTCCTTTTTCATAACAAAATGCATTTGTTAATTTATTTTTTGCCTGTACAATTACTTGTGTGTAATTATTTATTTAGTCTTTTATATGTGCATTTATTTATTTATACTTATGTCATTTTTTTCATCATATGCAGAGAGTTTTCGTCAGAGAGTCTTTTTGTAGCTTCTCTCTCTGTGTGTGCGCGTGCAACAATTATAGTTAATACTAATATAGCGACACCCGCCACCTTATATGGTGTAACAGGCCACTTCAACAGGGGGGAAATGAATCTGGCTCCCAGACACGAGTCGGCTCTGAGAGTCATCGTTCACCACCGACCCATCACTCACACACACACACACACACACACACTCTGCTGAAACATGACAGAGAGGGTGAGAGAGAGCAGCAGATTCACATATATCGTTCTGTCTCAGTTCAACCTTATTTTACCCCCTTGAAATACGGAATACGGAACAAAGCGCATCCCGTATCGGTTCAATACGAAACGCGACTTTTAATTTACAAATATGGAATGATTCCGTATTTTTTTACGGGACGGGTGGCAACCCTAATTGACAGACTTGTAGACTCACTATCAGAGATCATGGAGAATACTCTATTTAGGTTTCTGGCACATTTTAGCAAGCGTAGCTTTGTAGCATTGCTGTTTTTTTTAAAGCCCTCATTTATGCAGCATCAAAACCAGGCCAGCCATGCTGTAGTGATTCCTGTTTGCAGATTTAGTGTACAAGGTCATGAACAGAACATCAGGAGTCCTCTCCTGCTAGGTCTTGAAGGTTTGAAAGGTTTCCTAGCAGAAACAGCTACTTTTCTTTTATAGATACCTTTTCTTATTGAAACAGTTGCTCATATCCCAAGTTTGAAGCAACCTTGAATACGGTGACATTTTCAAGGACATTGTAGCTCAATACTGCATGAAAGTATTCATTACTGGATCCAAATTTTGAATTGCCACAATTACCAAATGACTTCATCAAATGATTCACTGATGCATCAGTAATGTTTAACAGTTGAACCATGAATATTTATGGTATTTCATTGCACATCTGTCCATCTGTAGCTTAGGTTTCATTATCCACAAAATGTTCTTTTATTTGAGTGTGGTAAGGAACAATGTTAATAAAGGTGATTGAGGACAGGCAGGTCAAATATTGGCGACCCCAAATTTATTACACAGTCTTCTCTATTCCTGTATCCCTTTGATGCCTTACAATCACTAGACATTCTAGTCTGTTTTTTTTTGCAGTTAGAACCAAACCATTAAATATATTTTTTAATTGTGTTTTGGGCATTTTTTTTGTAAAAAACTTTTTAAAAGTCTGTTCCCCATTTATCCCCTGTGTATTTTTCTCCTGTTGTTGACAGTAGGAGCCAACACATACAATCAAGGCGATGATTTCACCAATAATGAGGGTGGCGAAGACGAAGGTATTTTTTCTGTCTTTTTTCCTGTTTTTTTTTCCTCAGAAAACAAAGACTTGACAAAGCCTGATTGATACTCATGCATGAAAACAAAACCTCTAGATTTTTTTGAGTAGCCTTAATTTGGTTTGGGTTCTCCCCTTTTTTTCCTCCCTTGGAGGTGCTTATGCATCTCTTGGCTCTTCCTATTTTTTTTTTTTTTTTTCATTATTTTTTAACCTCTTTCCTCTTTGGAGATACTTAGCAGTTGGAGGGCTGTGTAACGAAATATATTTTCTAAAAAAAAATACGCAAGTGTTCACCTCTGAACACGACGTATGTTTCAATATCTAAATAAATTTACCATTAGCATTCTGCTAGCTCTCACTTGGACACTCCCTTCCCCCGGTGCTGCAAAGTGAAAGATGTTCCACTGAGACGTCTGCATGCCTTTTCTCTTTACCTCCTCAGAGAAATGATTACAGTCATGTTTCCCTTACTTTTCTCCTCGTTTTCTTTTGTATATATATATTTATATCTTTCTTTCCCTTTCTTTCATTGCTCGGTGAAGCATGAACACTAACCTGTGTTGTTTTTGACAATGGGATATCTGTTCATTTGTAACTCCTGCCACAATCCGTGTCCTATAAACAACTTTTCTGGGCTGGAATATTAATGGCCTGCTTCTGTACATGGAAGAACACTTGGATAAGTGACATTCTGTGTGATGAGTGTTTCTAAGAGGGGGAAAAAATCACTTTTTTATTTTTATACAGTATCTCAACACGGTAGCATTGAGGCTAGTTTGCTAATGACATCACAAGGAGACTGAAGACGTGCATGGAATACAACAAGTTCTGTAAATGGCTAATGCTGGAAATGGTAAATCCGCCTACAGGAGATATGTTTAGAGGTGTAGTGTTTAAATTAAGGATGTACGATCAGTACTGAAAAATTGATCTTGGCATTCGTTTCTGAAAACCAATCCTTATGTTAGCATTTTGATTCTTTAATCATCAAGACTCCTGGCGTGTTCTGACAGAAATGCAGGAAGGGGTAACAGACTAACTACAGCCACATAGAGAAAGTGAAAGTGGGTTGAGATTAAGGTTAGGGTTAGGATTATGCTTTTTGTGATGGTAGGGATTAGGTAGGGCCAAGATGAGGGTGAGGTTTTGGGTTGAAATTAAGGTCTGAGTTTAAATTAGGGCCAGGGTTAGGTTTAGGGTCAGGGGGAGGTTTAGGATTAGGTTTTGAATTGAAATTAAGGTCTGAGTTTAGGTTATTTCCAGGGTGAGGGTTAGGTTTTAGGTTGAGTTTAAGGTTAGGGTTAGGCATGGGGTCAGGGTGAGGGTTGGGATTAGGTGTTGGATTGAAATTATGGACTGAGTTCAGATTAGGGTTAGGTTTTAGGTTGAGATTAAGGTTAGGATTAGGCATGGGTTCAGGGTGATGGTTGGGATTAGGTGTTGGTTTAAGATTATTTTTTTTTTGGTTAGGATTAGGGTCAGAGTGATGTTTTCGGTTGAAATTATGGTTTGAGTTTAAATCATGGCCATGGTGAGGGTTAGGGATGGGGTCAGGGTCAGTGTTAGATTTTGGGTTGAGATTAAGATTAGGGTTAGGATGTACTGTACTTAATGAATGTAATAAATCAACAGTACGGTTACAAGACACTGACTACGTATTCAGATGCTTCACTACTGCTGTTACATGGATTGATTTACCTCAACCTAACTAGTGTGAATGAATCCAGTACCATTTGATGTGACATCATGTTCTTGTGAACTCTGGACAATATTTGCAGTAAGATTAAATAATTGCTATTACCTCAAATAAATGCCATCAGGTTATTAAATAACTGTGACAGGCTGTCATATCTACATTTAATTAACTAGGTCTAAAAATGTGTGATGAAGTGACAACAGAAATGTCCTTTAATACCCCGTGTGAAAAGAGAAATGGTGATTGTGCTCTCTTAAAAATAAAGGTAGCGAGAAAGTGTTCCTTGGAGTGATGGTTCTTGAATACAACTTCTCCGCATGTTGTAGTTCTTCCTGCTCTAATCCACTCACTTCAGCTCAAGCAGGGCTTATAAATGAGTTCATTAGGATCAGGTATAGCAGACAAATCTCTAAAACGTGCAGGCTGGAGGTACAGGATTGAAAACCACTGTTGAGAAAGAACTTATTTTCATTCTCTAAATAACCTGCAGTAGATGTTTAGGTGGTTCCAGGCTTATATTTGTCAGGCACACATAACTCGTTGTCTTGTTTCACATGTAATTATTTTATTTTAATTTACTTTGATTCTACTTACCCTGTCCAGACTCCAGACTTGTACATTTATTTTACTCTTCAAAAGCTATGAATAGATGCAAATCAGCTCCTTTCTCCAGGTAAAGTGAATGTAGTGCACCTTTAAGGTACACTCTTTAAAAAGATGGTTCTTCAAGGGTTCTTTAGTAAACCATAAACACTCAAAGAACCCAAATGGTCCTTTGCAAGGAGAAAGGATTCAGATTGATGAGGAATGTGGCACTGTTACTATGATACGAGGATCACACTACTACTACTAAGTAATGTTGGCTGGCTCAGGCGTCTGCCAGGTGATCTATCAGAACTGGGGATCATGCGCTTTCCTCTGAGCCCATTGGCTGCTCGGCATCAATGTATTGGCAGCAGCTCAAAAAAAGGAGGGCTTGACTTCACAAGTGCTAATCTACACCCTCCTAGCGTCTGTGACATAGCAAGAAATGGAGAGTTAGCAAATAGGTGGGTCAATTAGCTACCAAACACATTGGGGATAAAATCTAAACAAATCAAAAATCTAAACAAAAAATCTAAACAAAACAAAAAAAGAAAGAAAAAGAAAAGGGTTCTATATAACCCTAAAAAGTGTTCTGCTATGGTTACAGTATCAAGCTTGTAATAATATAACCCTTTTTGGTGCTATATAGAACCATCTACAGCACATTTTTTGTCAATCTGAAAAACCTGTTCACTATACAAAAAATCCTTTCTGTAAAATTCATTTTCTTTACTAAAGAGCCCTTGAAGAACAATCTCTTAAGACTGTACTGAATTGTACATAAGGACATAAAAGTGCCTGGGCTGTGATTTTTTTCTGACTGTGTATGGAGTAAACCACAGAATTGAAATGGTTAATTAACTATTAGTTATATAAGTTAACTATTGTTAAGAACTTTTTAAAGGTTTAAACGCCTTCTAAAGAAATGCTATACCAGTTCAAGCCAAGAACCAGGTTTAGTAACCTTTATTTTTTAAATGTTGGTTTATAATTTACATGATAAAAATACTTAAAGGACAAAAAATGTCCTGTGCTTCTAATGGAAGTCAGTGGAACCAGATTTTTTTTCATTTAAAGGCATTTTGGGCCATTTTTTTACAATGTAAAGAGCAACCTGCATATTTAAATGATGTCAGAAACTGAAAAAAAAACAAAAATTGAGGTACTGTTTTATGCAATTGAATGTATATAGATATATAATGTATATACTGTATACACAATGCATTTTGTATGTACAGTGTCTATGCAAACATGTTTGATACCAGCGTTGTCACAAACCTTCATAAAAATAGTACATTTAATATTTGGTTGTAAATTTTTTATTTCCAATGATTTGGACCAAGAACCGAACTTGACCATATCGTAAAG
>BRDA01001217.1:45059-64389 GCA_036984385.1 Crenuchus spilurus | reverse complement strand
TTTGTATGACTCAGTACCTGGTTTGGTTCATTAAATCTTCAATATGTTAAGTTCAGTGTGCTGCTAATAAACTTAATCCATAAGGAACATCAACGAGAACATACTGAAGCTAGTGCACATATATATATTTTTTTTCAAAAGTAGAAATTATTGTTAATTTTATTGCCTTTATATTCATTTGTATTTGTTCTAGTGATGTATGGTGTAAAAACCCCACACTTAATGACAAAATAAATACAGGTGCCTAAGGCTTATGCACCGTATTGTATATATAAACACATCTGCAAGTAGATATTTTCTCTGTTAATTAATTAAATGTGTATTATTTGTGTAATTAAAATGTAAATAAAATGTTGGGTGAAGTAAAAAGCTAATTATTCAGATTTAGTTTGCTGGGCAAATGAGTAAAATATCCATCATATATTATTGCACAAAAATGTTATATTCTTATATTTAATGAAGGAAATAGCAAAAGCTCAGCATTTTCTCACTTAAGGAGGGTCCGGGACCAGTCTTGCTCATTTCGAAACCTGGTTATGACTTACACATTGAACATATGGTCATATTAATTACAACTACATGCCTAATTTGTGGATGCTTGAGTTAACTGATTAATTACTGTCAGTTGCTGTTTTATTTGACCTGCAGTTCTAAACATGTACTCGACGTATACTTGTTTTTGCTAAGGGAAAACTAGTTAGAGATCTTAAATGCATCTTTCCAGTTAAATCTGATCATCAACTAGTGCAGATAACGGATATATTCTAATAACATGTCTGTTAGACATCCATAAGATGTAGGGAAGATTATGACAATGAAAGGTAATAGAAAGCTAAGTCTGGATTGCTGAAAGTCTTGTTGTCCACCTGCAACTTCTCAGAAGCACATTGCAGATGAGCAAATGTGTTATTAAGTTTATATTCCAACTGGAAGGAATTGCATCTCATAGACGTCTCTGTTATTTGTGTGGATACATGTTCAGCTAGCAAGCTAACTAGATTAGCATTAGCAAGATTATCTATCTAGACTTTACAAGATACTGAAATAGTTTATAGACAAAACAATCACTGCTAATTACTGATAAAGGAACGGGACTAGATTTAATCATGTTTTATATGTTTACCTGTTTTGGTGCCCACCATGTCTGTTTACATTTCTTTCTACTTTTCGTTGTTTTGCATATAATGCTAGCCCAACGGTTCCACAGCAAAACTGACATTTATAATGAATTGGTTCTTTTCTTTTGCCCAGAGGGCTCTCAAAAGTCTTCATCATCATGTGAGTTGAAAGATTTATCAATAAGAGAGCTACAGAAAAGACTACCGTGTACATTTCTGATCTTTGTAAAGACAAATCAGTACATTTGTAGATCTTTTCAAGCTCCTTCATCTTTGTTCTGCTGAGTTTCGTATATTCCTGACTGCAGGACCGTTTGTTCTCAATAATTGATTCAAGGCAAAGGCTGTCCACCATTTCTACATCTTCACCATCAGTGGTAAAGTTGGCAGTGTTTCCTGCTCTCTTCATCTTTGTCTTTTTCATAGTGAAGTTCTATATTTTTTCACTATTGTTTCTTAAAGAAAGGGTTCTCCACTTGTCATCATTCATACAAAAGATATTTGGACTTCAAATGTTAAAAATGTTATTTTAGTATACGTTTTAAGGGCTGTTGTAGGTGACTACTGAGTTCTACACAGTAAATCTGCTAGTGTTAAATCAACACTATTAGAGTTAAATTAACACTGAGGGTGTCAAAATGTAACACTCTCAGTGTTAATTTAACTCTAATAGTGTTGATTTAACACTGGCAAATTTACTGTGTAGTGTTTGGTAACAACATTAGCCTCTTGGCTCAAAACTACTTTCAATAAAGTGTCCGTACATGAACTTACATTGAAAGCAAATAAAATGTTATAAAGTTACCATTTTTTAGAGATACTTGATTTTCTTTGGACAGCGACGTTATCAAGGTCTGTCCTTGATTTTACTCTATAAGTGATAGACTAACATATGGAAGGTTACTGACATAGGCTTCTTCCTGGTTTGCTTCCAGGAAATGAGCAGCAGTAGCTAATTCAGTTCATACAATATGATGTTGGATTTCTCATGTAATGCACTGTAAGAGGAAAAGACACGGCTTGTATATATACATATACACATTACAGGTGGGAGAGTGTTATTCAGTACACCCAAAGCTGCCGGTGGCAGAGTCTCCATCACTGTCACATACGCCTGTCCACCCCCTGAACAAGGTGTCACAAGACACACACACACACACACACACACTGATCCCACACACACTCCCATCCTCTACCTGAATGAACTGTCATTGCAGCCACCCAGCCTGAGGCCAGCAGATTGCTCATATATATATATATATATATATATATATCGCACACACTCACACAAAATGATGTCCTCTACCTGAATGTCCTGACCGTCCACACACACTGTGTCCACGAGCGCCAGTCTTGACACCAGGCCTGACAGTTTAACCATACATCATACTGCACACCCAAAGAGAAGCAGCACTGGTGCTTCTACAGTCTGTCACCCAAAGGCCTTTCATCACTCACATACTCACTATTGATCCTTATCCAGACACACTGACTGAAGAGGACACCTGTCACTGGAAGATGGGGGTGCAGCGTGCAGAGAGAGTTCGAGAAAAAGAGCATCAGAAGGAAAAATATGTAGGTTCTGAAGACGTTTCAAAATCGGGCTTTTGCCACACCCACTTTCAGATTCAGCTGGAAGCTGCAGAGGGAAAACAGTCATTATGCCAGAAGCCTTTGCCGGAGAGTCTGTCCACTTGGCAGCGAACACTAGTTATTTCCACGCCGATCTCGTGTAGCTTTGAATGCTGAGAGACTTACTATCATCAAATCACACAGAACATAAACATTTTTATGCTTTCTTTACACACAAAACATCTATAATATTACAATCACCTCATCTACACTCACTGTCCATTTTATCAGCTCCAGTTTGTAGTTCACCCTGTTCTTTAATGGTCAGGAGCCCATTGTTAAAATCTCCACCAGCTCTGTAACACACAATAACACACCACCACCACATCAGTGTCACTGCAGTGCTGAGAATGATCAACCGCCCAAATAATGCCTGCCCTGTGAGGGTCCTGATCATTGAAGAACAGGGTGAGAGGGGGATAATAATGTATACAGAGACAAAGATGGGCTACAGTGTAATTGTAGAACTGGTCAGTAGAGCTGATAAAGTGGACAATGAGTGTAGATAGAAGGAGGTTTTAATGTTATGGCTGATTGAGGTACATGTGCATAGCTCCACTACAAGGTGACTTCTTATTTTTATTGAACCTCAGAACTTTCTGTAATGCGGTTGCTTTGTTGAACATTATGACTTACCCCACTCAGATTTCCACCAATGAACTGTCCTTCTTTTTTATAATGTGTCTGACCACAGTTATTTCTGACCTTGCAATATTATTGGTTCCAAGACATTCTATGATTTGCACTCAGGCTGCATTTCTGAAATCTCTTTAAGTTTCACTCTACATTCTTCACCTGTAACCTAGCAATGGCTGCCAGCAAATTGAGCTTTCCTGTTATTTCTTCCTGTCTAGTTAATAAAAATACAAACAAATATTATGATGATTGAGGTCATGGTATGTCAGTAAACACAGGCCTGTATTTAACTTATAGGAAAAATATCTATAGCATCACATGTGCACACATTAACTTCCATGCTGATGCTACACTCATTTACTTGTTGGACATGCCTTGACTTTTTTACAAATTACACCCATCTAAAATTTTTTTTTTTTTTAAACTGTTACACAGGCTTTTGTTCACCACAAACTCAGCAACAACAGTGTGAAAACAGTAAGAGTGTCATAAATCTATATTCTGATTAAATCTGCTCTAAACTTAGATTTTCCAAAAACCTGTTTTCAGATGTGCTGATATATTGTGAAAAAAACACTCTAAACATTTCTAGCCAAGACTTTTGAGCCCTGAACTGAATAAACAGAGGTGTTGGCTACACACTGGTCATTATAGTTTTTAGTAATTGTATGTGGTTTTATTTCTAAAGCTTAACAAATGTGAGTTGACATGTTTCACTCATTCAGTGGTTCCTAGGTTGAATATTTATGAGATAGGTGTGAACTCTTTGTTCAGCAGAGCTTTGATAGCAGAGCTCTTTGTTCAGATTCACATTCCACAGCCAGTAAACCACCAATGGAATCTCTGGAATTACCACGTCATTATCATATGAGTGACAGATTGCGTCATTTGGCGGGAAAAATGTGCAGCTGTCCCAGTAGGCACAGATTTTCACAATGTCATTATGCCTGCTGGGGTCTGACTCACTCTGAAAAATGTGTCTCTGCTTATTTAAGCTCCTCTCATAAATATGTAAATTGTTTATACAGTATATATATATGAAAAGTAGACCCTTTAAGGTTTCCAAGGTGTGCTGTGTTTTGTTTCTAGGATAAAACAGGCAAGAACACTTGTTTGAAATAAGACTACTTCGCAGAAAGTAAATAATTGAGATTGGACAATCCATTTCATTAGCACTTCAGTTGACCAGTTGTGTACTATCATTATATTATCAAAAGTATTTGGATGTCTGCTCATTCATTTTTTTTTCGAAAACCAAGACTATTAAAAGATTTATTTTGTTGGAGTAACTGTGTGTACTGTCCAGTGAAGGCTTTCTATTAGATTTTGGAGCATTGGTATGAAGATTTGATTGCATTCAGCAATAAGAGAGATAGTGAAGGCCCCGGAGTGGCTCAGCGGACTAAGGATCTGCTACTATTATCCGAGCATTGCGAGTTGGAATTCCGATCATGCAGCCTGGGCCTCGAGGGAGCAAAATTGGCTATGCTTTCTCTTTGGGTGGGCAAGATGGTACACTTTCTTTAGCACTATAAACAATTTTGAATGACTCAGGCGTCTCCCAGGCGATCCATCAGAATTGGGAGTCTGATCTGTAATTTAGTAATTTGTAACTGTGCTCATCTGGGACACTGCAAGTGATAGTCATAGGGAGGGATGATAAAATGTGCAGGTTAACTGGCTACAAAAAATACATTAGGAGAACATCAGGGGTAAAATAAAAAAAATACAGAATAATAATAATAATAATAATAATAATAATAATAATAATAAAGAGAGATAGTGAAGTCAAGATGTTAGATGATTATCACCACAACCTCATCCCAAAATTACTGGATGGAGCACCATCATTCCAGAGAACACAGTTCCACTGCTCCACAGTCCACCTGGCATTAGATATGGTGCCAATAGGTTCATGTTTCTCTGCTCCAGATTATTGTATTGGCAGTACTTCTCTACAGGGACAAGACAAGCAGTGTGTGTGTGCATTTGTACAGCTGTGTCAGTAATGGGTGCAACTTAAATGATCTGAATGCATTCATTAGAAAGGGTGTCCACAAACATTTGGAAATGTATGTCAGCTACACCTTTCATTTTGAGACATATCATATATGTGCTTTTGCATTTTATGCACAGAGCTGAGAGCTTTTGTGCTGGATAGCATTTTCCAAATGCACCGCATACATTCATCATCGAGGGGTAAATTGTGACTGTGGGACAATTTAGCTCCACTAGCATCACATTAAGATCAGGAGAGAATTGGTTTGTGTGACATGTTAGCATGCATTCATTAGCATTTTTGCCATTTACATCATTTTAATAGGCATCATGGAGTCCCTCCAAGCTTTCTGCCCGGAAATTGGACTTAGGCTCTGTCTGCAAGACTGACGGATGCACACGGCCTTTATCTGCAGTGAGAGAGTGTGTGGAGGGGTTACATGTCTGTCTGCAGTGTGTAAACATGCAGCAGACAGTCTGAGTCAAGTCCGTGGGCGCTGCCATGTTCTGCCCCTTAGCGACTGCAGTGGAGAGAAAGTGAGATAGACAGAGAGAAAGAGAGAGAGAGTCACGTGTAGAGGGTTAGGTTCAGAGTACTCTCATAGCCCTAACAATGAGCCAGTGTCAGCGCAACAGAGCCTGAGGATAGACTGCTCACACACATACCACACACACACACACACACACACACGGTTTAAGAGACTACTCACACGTATTAGCTCTTCTGCCTGCTTTCATTGCAGTATATGGCTTAAAGGGCCCATGTCGTGGAAAAGCACAATTTCCTTGCTTTTATATATTGTATAGTTTACATATCGTGTAGTTGTTCATTGTTAAAGTTTCAAAATGTACAGTTCTCTCTCTAATTCATATGGAAACTAATACATTTTTAATTAATTGTTTTTGTGCTCTCCCCAAAATATTAACACATGTTTATATCAGCCTGTTCAGCATACAGCAAGTTAGCTCCACCCATTTCACTGTGAAGCTATGTTGACTGTTTCAGCCTGTTTTTGAATGAGGCAATATACATTAAGACCACGGGTGATCCTAGGAACAGAACTTTAGGTGTGCTAAGCACCCAGTGAAACTCTTAATTTTAATGATCTTTTATCAATATTATGAAGATAATTTACAAATTCTGAGGATATGATGGACAAACTATAACACAGGTGGCAAGCGTGTTGTTTTCATTTTAAACATCCTATCAGCAGATATGATGGTAATAAAACTGCTGGACACACAAACACATTTTTAGATGATTTTCCTCCCGCAGCTCTTCTTTTAGTCTTTTAGAACTACTCACTTAACTCGCCTGCAAACCCTGGCACTCAAGCTTGCGCACGCAAGGCTAGGAGAGAGTGTATTTGACCATTTGTGACTTGTTAAAATATGCTGTTTAAACCATATGTACTTTCTATAGATCTATTTTTATTTTTTTATTTTTTTTATTTTTTATTTTAGCTTATGAGAGAAACTTAGATTAAAAAAAATACTTTTCCCTCTTATTTTTAGGAGTGCTTGGATTGAAATTCAGCACCCCTAAAAACGAGAAACAGCTCATTTACATATCAGTCTTAAAGATGCAGTAACACATTTTCTTTAAAAACATTTTTATAGCTCCTACCTGTTTGGTGAGGTAGGATATTGTGGCTGCTTTTTAGTTCAGTTTTAGTTGTTGAGAGTGAGCTCAGGTCTCCCTTGAAAAAGATATTTTAAACTCAAGGGACTTCCTTGTTACATAAAGGTAAAAATAAAATTATAGTATTTAATACAGCTGTTTACTCTCCACAGATTAGCACAGGTTTTGCACAAGGCATCATGGGATGTAGGAATATTGTGGATCAATTACAATAGGAGATATTAATTGATAATCAACCCCAATAAACACTATTAGTCACTAGGAAACATAAGTTAAAATTTACTCTGTACACTAGCATAGAAGATATTAGTCTTTAAACAACCTCAAATAACATTATTAATCACTAGGGGTGTGACGGGATCTCGCGAGATGTAACTCGGCGATATTTCTCGTCGCGTTAAAAATCTGTCTCGGGGGATTTGTGATCCAGCAAGCAGCCAGAATGACGTCGGAAAATACAGGTGTTACTATTGAAGATGCCCCCACCACTTTCAATTCGTTTGTTTGGCAGCATTTTGGGTACCCGGCGGAAATGATAAATGGCAAGAGTGACTGATAACATTGTGTGAAAATAATGCCGTACACCGCGGTTAATACGAGCACGATGCAGAGACATTTACGGCACCACCACAGCTCAGTACTCAAATCAACAACTGCACCTGTGAAGAAAACACCAACAAGCCAGACAACACTGACAAACACATTCGAACCTCAACTTCCACAGTCAAGCACTGAAAAAAAGAGAAATATTTAATTTGATTTATTTTATTTTAACTTTTATAAAATTTTATTTTAATATCAATTTGTAGAGGAAGAAGTTTATTAAAAGTCCATGCTTACATCATGCATGTTAAGAGTTATAATAAAACATTTCAAAATGCATGTGCAACTCAGTTAAATAAAAGTCTGTTGTCCAGTCATATAATTTGTCATTTTAGTTTTCTTAAAATCTCGTCTGGTCTTGTTCTCATGAACCCAATATCGCGTCTCGTCTCGTCTCGTCTCGTGTGCTGAGTGTATCGTCACACCCCTATTAATCACTATGAGATATTAGTCCATAAATGACCAAAATACTCACTAATAATCATTAGAATAGGATGTTATTCCATACATAACCTCAATAATCACTCAATCACTGGCATAGGAAATATATGCAAGCATTTTTAACTAGGGTATGTTTTTAAAAATGAAAAACGTGAATGTTATTAAAATAAGTTCTACAGAACTAATATTAACTTATTACAGCACATATACACCACATTCCTACATCAATTGATGCCTTGTTCAAAACATGTACTAAAAGTCTGGTGGAGAGTTAACAGCTGTCCTAAAGGCTATAAACTCACTGTGAGTAACTTGTGGGAGACACCACAAGTGTGTTTGAGTTTCTTTGAGTTATGAAAAACTCCTTCCCTCATTAACTAAAATGTTGTTGTTTTTTTAATCCACTTGTAGTACATGTCCAAAAATGAGAAAAAAGTGAAACAAACGTTAGTGTGCTTTTTCTTGGCAGTTTTCTTTTTCCGAGTTCATTCCAGTACATTCACACCATTAACACTGCATAATTATCAGGGTGAAATCACCAAGGTCAAGTGCTGTGTCCACGAGGATACCTGAGGCACTCACTGTAGCAGCAGGTGAGTAATGGAGATGGCTAGATGGGCGCCGGCCTCTACTCCTACAGCCACAGATATTAGTCATCATTTCCCTTTGCTGTAATTGTGTATGTTAGTCTTTTTCACACAGATTGAGGTACATTTACTCCAAATTTCATCACCATATCATTAGTATTAAATTTATTCATGATTGTTTGGGAAAAGATGCAATCGGCACACCCTTTATTCTAAGATAATATTTACTAATTATATTAAATATACTGGGCTTGTGATTTTCATGAGCTATATGACATACTGAAACAAAAAGACTTGCAATACGTCACTTTATGTGTAATTTATATAAATTATATGTTTTTCTTTTTGAACTAAATTGAATTGTAACTTATTGATGTCACTGCTTTGGAAAGCAACACTTTGGGCACCTTTTTTAAGTATTTGATGTTTCATGGCAGCAAGAAGAACTCATCTTTTTGGGCAGAGTCAAGTGAAACAGGGAACACACACACACCTACTTTGTCCTGGAGAGGGGTCACCACAAATAAAAGTGATGAAAAGAGAGACAGAGATATATATAGAGAGAGATTGAGGTAGAAACTAAGAGTATATCGAAATGTAACACGGTCCAGCAAAAGACATCATCCATCAAAATATGTCCAGCTGACAGAGGCAGGAAGTGGAGCAGGGCGAGGGGTCTATCTATTAAGGGGAACACTTTTTTGTATTTTTTTGCTGATAGATGGGAATATTGTGTCCTTTTACAAGATCACACCCCTGCAGCTCTTCCAGTTATGCAACATGGCTTTGGAGTGGGCCCATCTGACACAGCTACATATTTTAGACTCCGCTTACTCATTTGAAGCGTCGCAGGCCGGAGCGACAAGAGCCGGGCTATGACTAACATCGAAAACATCTTTGGAAATTAATTCACAAATTTATGAGCATTATTACTCACCCATCTGACTGAAAAAAATGAAGTATGCGATCTCTTGCGCGTAGCAAGAATTATGTACTGTAGTCCTGCAGTGCTTCAGAATTTAATCATTTTATTTCATTATTTATATATTTTATTTATTTGCTCTGTCTGGACGATCTTGCAAGCAATGCAGATCTTCTCATGGAGCTGCCAAATGGATTTTAATTACATAGGCAGAATTGAGTGAAAATACGTTAACGGGTCATAGCCCACATCTGAGGATGTGTAGCAAAATGCTCTCTTTCACGGCTCAGCTAAGCACTGGAACCACTGGAATCTCTATAGCATGCGTTCCTCTGCTCTTTCTGTTGATGTTAATGAGAGTTGACCATGCATAGGGATCATGGTAGAACATTTCAAGTGACAGAAAGCGATACGATACGGCTCTGCTCAGCAGATAACATGCAGTGTGAAGAATTGCACTTGTGACAAAACGGTGCCCTATGTGAGGAGCCACTTATTCCCCCAATCTCTGCTTCTACTTTACTGCCGAACTGAATATAGACTGACCATGCATAGCATTTATAGTACTCTATGTGATAGAGACATATATGATATAGCCTGCACATAACTCTCCCAATTCCATTTTCCAGAATTAAACTTGACACCAAATGGAGTCTGATAGTGAGACATGGGCTGCACTTGAAGCATGAGGGAATTTTCTGAAGAACAGGGTTGTACTGCAGTTATCAAGACCTTGAATGGCTTCAGAGGGGCAGTCATCCACTTGCTCTCATCTAAAATGTATGGGGTCCTCGATATGGTGTGTCAGCCTATGCCGTTGAATAATGCAGTTTCCTAGCCAGATCCAAGTTTTTGGGATAATCTAACATTTTTACTATGTTTAATTCCTTCCTGATAAAAGTCAGGTAACAGTGTTATAGTGAGGCTTCCTGTCATTATAAGGCCCATATGTAGCATTATGTACCAATAGAAGCTAATACATTTTTACATGATTTTAACTTCTTAAAAAGCCACAGTAATTTTCATGATTTTCTACTACAAATCTTTGGGTTTTATACAGTAACTGTATGAAATAAATGTTTTTTGTTTTTTTTTTTGTCCCAGAAATATTTTTCAGGCTGCACTGCACTGAAGGGACTTCATGTGGGTTAATCTTGCAACTCGTATTTGTGCAACAAGAGATTGCCCTTCAGCAGGACAAAAACTATGCTAATGTATGTCTGAATCTATGTGTTATGCTGAGGTGGGGTGGTGGAGACAGAACGCAGGAGTAGTTCCAATGTAGACCGTTTTATTGACAAAAATGGGTACACTGGAAGTTAGCACATACACACAGTATAACCACGTACAGATAGCAATGACTCACAAAGACATTGACAATAAGAGGAGAATATAAGTGGGCAGTAATCAGAATACACATGAGGAAACAGCCGAGAACAATAACGTGACATCATTGGGGTTTGTGGACAATGACATAGAAACAAGGAAGTGGGCGGGGGCCAGTCGATAACGTGACACTGTGAATGTAAGGAAAATATGTTGGACCCACCAGCTGTTTAACAGGTTAAATATGTAAATGATGTATGTTCAAATTGACTGTCCTGTAATCAAATAACAGTCTCAAATATTGTTAGAATTAGATTAGAAATTAGATTAAATTTTTGCCAATGTGATTACACACAATGGAATTTGACATTTGTGGTGCCTTGCTCAAGGGCAATTCAGTCATGACCTGCTCAGGGGATCGAAATGGCGACCTTTTGGTCACAAGAACAGATCCCTAACCACCAGACCACGTGCACATTGCCTGTACTGTACAAATGGGTGGGGCTTTACATACTTCAAATGGAAGTTCTCACTAAGACCAGATGTCGATTCATTAAACACAGAACAATAGGTAACTAAACATGTTTATTTAAATTATATTGGTGGGACATTTTTGTAGCATCTATATCTCATACTTCAATGCTACAAAAATAAAAGCACTTGTCTTATTATTTGTTTTCTAAGCTTCTAATTCTCTTGACGCACTATTGACTGGTAATCTGTCTCCTCCACAAAATGTCTAATATAATCCAAACCTTCTTCCAAAGCTGTTCAGCAAATGCACAGGAAATATATTAGCTTTGAAGTAGATAACTAAGAAAGAAAAAAGAGGGATAAGGAGAGAAAGAAACAACAGTGGGGAGAAATGTCAGCGTTTATCTTTTTCATTTGTAATTATGACGCCATTTGGAGTGTGAGTAATAGCGCGGCTGTCATTTTAAGTCCATGGCCTTAATATGTCCAAATTTCAGTCGCATTTTGACAGCTGTTCCTGTTTGTTTCTCTGCTTCGCTGTCAATCACTTGGCAATATTTAAATAAGCTCGACCCACCTGCCCCGAATCTGCCGCAAATGCGGTTGCCCTTTGCTGCTAATCTGAGAACAGTTTTTGTGGTTAGTCACATAATACTTCTAAGTGGTTAATGGCTTTGCCGAGGTTCTGTCAGAAGTAGGAAAAATGTTAAATCATTGCAGCTCACTTGGCACTTCACTAGTGAGCCACACTTGCACAATTGCGGTCATTTCCAGAAATGCTATCGTTATGTAGGGTGACCAGACATCCGGAGACAATCCCGGAAATGTCCCCATTTTTAACTGTGAATTATAAACAAACTACAAAGTCCTAAGAAAGACGTGGCAGCAGAGAAGACTTTTCATGTTGTGCTTGGTATGGCCAACCCTGGCAGCTGGCTGCTGGTAGTTACTACATCCTCACCTGGTTTTTTAGAACACTGCTGTGTAACTTGCAAGTGTTAAGTGAAACCAGAACATCAACACAAATGTCTTTTTTAAACATAAGGTAACCCAGCAATTGAAAACAGACATTACGGGACTGGAATCATGCTACCAGTGATTACAGTGTACTTGAATGTATGCTATTATGGAAGTTACTTCCATGATATTTCAGAATTATGATGTTTATTTAGACTAGATTGAAGATTTCACTTGCTAATATGTTGCTTTTGCTGTGTACTATACTTGTCATCATTGCTCACTTTACTGGTGAAGAAAGTCAGTCTACAAAGATTTTTATAGAGCTGTCACAATTAAATATATACTAGTTATTATCTGCATTAACCCCCTGGGGTTTGATTTTTTAACAAATTACACAAAACAGTAAGTGTCATAAATGTATATTTTGATTAAATCTGCTCTAATCTTTTCAAAAACCTATTTTCAGGTATGCTGATACAGTATTTTGTGAAAAAAACACCAAGACCTTTGAGCTCAGAACCGAATAAACAGAAATGTTGAATACAGACTGATCATTACAGTGTTTAGAAATTGTGTGTGGTTTTATTTCTAAAGCTTAACAAATGTGACTTGATGTGTTTCACTGATTCAGTGGCTCCTAAATTTTACAATTAAGAAATAGGTGTGACACTCAGATGAGAGGTCTTTTGTTCAGGTGAAAACCCTCTTATTTGATTGGGGGTCTTCGCACATTTCACACATTGTCACACTATGTCCAGAATTACCATGTCATTATATGAATGACAGATCGCGTCATCTTTGTAGGAAAATATGTGCAGCTGTCTGACTCGCTCTCAAAAACATGTCTCTGCTTATTTAAGCTCCTCTCACTTTTTTTTATTTGTTCTGTTGTATTTCTATGATAAAATTTTATAAATAAAATTATAAGAGTTATAAAAGTGTTTATGCAGAATTTCGGTTTTGTTTCCGCAGGCGGGTCAGCTGACTCCAAAGGGTTAGGGCTGATTAGTTAATTGCCCACTTTCTGCTGCAACAAATTTCACACTAAAGACATTTTGAATTTTAAAGCTGTACATAGTCTCATTAGTGGACACAATGCAATCCAATAAAATGTATTTATGAAAATTCAATAATACAATATTTATATTAAATTTTAAGTTTTTTACCTTCTAACATTGCAAGTAGTGTACTTACAATAACATTTTAATAAATCAATTACTCTTTCCCTCAGTACTCACTTTAAACAATTATGTTAGGAAATCCCTACAAGCCAAGAGATTGATTTGCTTACACAACTGAGATGGCACCCCAAGTCATGAGTTTTTTTTTTATCTATTCCCATGACTGTAGATTGAAAAATCAAATGTCATTTACTTCCACTGAACCTTTATAGCTTATTTGTTTTTTTGTAGCTTGAAAATCCAATTTGTAATGACATCAGTGGATTTCTATGGGAATCTTTTACAGCTTTTCGGTCACGAGCTGAATCTTTTTACCAGGCCTCACAGCCCAAGCTTGGAAAGTCAAGCTGTATCAAAATGAATTGGTTTCTGTGGGATGATTGAGGAATGAAATACATTTAATTAAGGATAAGCATACAGGAATGTCTACATATGTTTAGACCATTTCAGTCTGGTTGTATACATATGTTTTTATTCTAGACTGTAAAGAAAAAAGATTGAAATATGAGTGGAATAGGCTGAAATAACTTTGCATCAGAAGTCAGAAGCTCTGCAGTATATTTCATGGGTTTTACCTTGAAAAATGTCAGTGTATGAGAAGCTTGAAAACCCAGTTGCAGTTTGAAGTTCTTTGGAAAGAATGTGAAGCAGCAGATGAATAAGAATAAGCACAAATAATGCCAGTGTGCTTATGGTGAAGAGCAAGCTGGCCTTGGTAAGCCAACTGTAAAGCCTTCTGGACAAACAATCACTGGAATCAGTGATCATAACACAACTCATCTGCTATAAGAAAGGTGAAAAATGCACCCCATCCAAAGAAATAAACAAGAAATAAATAACTAAAATGCATTTTGTAGTGATTGCAGCTTTGAAAGTACACTATATGGACGCATGCTGAAAAATTATTTTCTTCAACTGTCCAAAGACGTCTTTCTACTGTTGGAACTTTGCTATGAGGATTTGACTGTTGAGTAACAAGAGTATTAGTGAGGTCAGGATGTTGGATGATCATCACCACCACATTGTCCCCAATTCATCCCAAAAGTACTGTATTCCAGAGAACACAACTCCACTGCTCCACAGTCCAATGCTGGGGGGTTTAAGCCCCTTTAGCCACTCCTGACAATAGACATGGTGCCAATAAGTTCATGTTTATCTCCAGAGAGCTCTATTATATTGGCAGTTCTTCCCTATAGGGACTAGACAAGCTGTGTGTGTGCATTTGTACATCTGTGTCAGCAACTTATAGTAGCTGAATTAATTAGCTACTATAGTAACCTAGCGGTTACTAGCTGTATTTAGTCTTTTAACCTAGGAAAAAGAAACAAAAATTTAAATGTGCAATACTGTCCACTTCCTGTTTAACAGATTATATAAAAAATGAAGTTAAACACTGGAGAGCACTGTGAGTAAGTCCTTTTAGAATTGGTGTGAATGCTAAAAATATTTAATTAAGAAATGTGCAACATTTAATTAATTTTAGAATGTTTACAATATATAAGATACATTTATATAAAAAAATCCAGCCAGTTGTTATGCAGTAAAACACCAGAATTTTCGTAATTTGGCTACTGAGTGCTGATTGGTTAGCGTGCAGCTCTTCTTATAGACTGAGCAGAACCAAGCCACTGTTTTAAAATCTTAAACTGGTGTTTAAAGACTTCACTTCAGACTAGACAAGCTGTGTGTGTGCATTTGTACATCTGTGTCAGCAACTTATAGTAGCTGAATTAATTCATTAGAAAGAGTGTCCACAATCATTTGGACATATAGTACACATGGACATATTTGGACATATAGTTGCACCATGTCAGATTTTTACCCTTGTCCTGAAAAAATAAAAAAAGATATGTTTTAATGTTACTCCTATCACTAATAAAAACTATGTAAGACCCTGTCTTATGCTTGAAAATAAAGATTTTTGGCTGCGGTTACTAGGGATGTCCCAATCACGTTTTTTCTGTTCCCGATCCGATCCGAGTCAGTAATTTTTTTGTGTCTCCCGATACCGAGTCTCAAACCGATACTTCTATTTTCTAGATAAGAACTAGATAATACTAGTATAATAGATAGTACTAGATAATAGTATATCTGTGATATGAAGAGTTTTAAACATTTAATGCATATTTTAGCGTTTATTGTATATAGCTGAGCTCATCAGCTGCGTATAAAACACTTAAGTGTGAATAAAATGTGTGTTAAAGCAGATAAATACAAACAGACTGAATGAATGATGCTTAAGTTTGGAATTGTTCCGTTCCACCTTAAACAGCGCAGCAGTAACAGTGAGGCGGCTCAAGCTGCCTACAGTAACTGCTGTAGCATTTAAGGTGGAACGGAACAATTACTATAAGCGGTAACATAGATTTACATACAAAACAGTTCACATATCATAACTGTGGATCTCTGGTCTAATATTAAAGCTACTTAAGTTATAAAAATAAGCTTATATCTGATATATTTCCATAAAGTACAATAAAATACTTGTTTACAAATGTTAAATGAACACAACTTTCCTTCCTACCTGCTGCTATTAACGTTACTGTACACAAACCTCCCATACACATCACATATGATCAGATATCAGACATATTAGTCAAGATTAATGAGATAAAATCCAAAAGCCAACGTAGTGATACGCAAACATTCACTCCGCCTCTCGGCCAGCGCTAAAGCCCGCCTCCATACTCTGATTGGCCGCCACGTTCCCCGAAGCTTACAGTATTCACATCAGAATGGAGGATTTTACCGCTTGTCACGCTTAACCTGATTCCCATTGGCGGGCTCCAAAAACTGAGACTATTCAATAGTGAAACGTGGACAGAGATTGGAAGCCAAACAGCGCCACTAGTGTCAAAATCTGATCAGAAAAGCCGATACCGATCAGTTAAAAAATGCGGTGATTGGCCCGATCCCGATTTTAAGATCGGATAGGGACATCCCTAGCGGTTACTAGCTGTATTTAGTCTTTTAACCTAGGAAAAAGAAACAAAAATTTTTATGTGCAATACTGTCCACTTCCTGTTTAACAGATTATATAAAAAATGAAGTTAAACACTGGAGAGCACTGTAAGTCCTTTTAGAATTGGTGTGAATGATAAAAATATTTAATTAAGAAATGTGCAACATTTAATTAATTTTAGAATGTTTACAATATATAAGATACATTTATATAAAAAAAATCCAGCCAGTTGTTATGCAGTAAAACACCAGAATTTTCGTAATTTGGCTACTGAGTGCTGATTGGTTAGCGTGCAGCTCTTCTTATAGACTGAGCAGAACCAAGCCACTGTTTTAAAATCTTAAACTGGTGTTTAAAGACTTCTTGAGTGTTATGAAAGGCGCCAACAAATAAAATGTATTATTATTATTATTATTATTATTATTATTATTATTATTATTATTATTATGTAAAAACATGAAAGTGTTGTTGTTTTTAATGTTTAATGATTTAATGACAATTTTGCACTAAATCTCCATACCAGCCCATTCATTGTGGACTTAAACAGCAGTGTAGAAGTGTCAATGCTCCTTATTATAGAGCTTCTTTGATAAACCCTCAGAAACCCACACGTCCTGTAGTTTAATGTCATCCTGATGCAGGGCTTTCGACTCTGTTGAGACCTGTAAAATGTTAGAAAGCAGACTGATGTTGATTATCTCAAAACGTGGTGGTGCACGTGATGGTCTGGGATATGCTAATTGGTAAGAGAATGGGGCAGCATGGTGGCTTGGTGGTTAGCAAGTTCACCACTTGGTGCTGAGGTTTTGGGTTCAAGTCCTCATGTGGGTGGAGTTTAGATGTTCTCCCTGTGTCTGCGTGGGTTTCCTCCACAGTCCAAAAATATGGAGGTCAGGTGAATTGGGTACTCTAAAATTACCCTGATGTGTGTAAATGAATGTGTTTGTTTGGCACTCTGTCCTAGTGCTCAATCCAGGTGAGACGCTGTGCACGATTGGCTGCCGCTGCCCGCTGGTGTGTATAGTTAAGTGTATAAAGGACTCTGTTGATTGTAAAACATCCTTGGGTATTTAGAAAGACTCTATAGAAGTGTAACATTCATAGATGATGCGTTAGTTGCTGGACAAAAATAATGCATGCTGACCTGAACCACTATGACAAAGGCCAAATAGTTATGGGGTGGGGTGTCTCTGAAGCAGCAAGGCTTATGATGTGCTCCAGGTTAGCAGTGGCCTCCACATTCCACAGATCTCATTCTGATCAAGCATATGTGGGATATTCTGGAATACTAAATCTGATCCATGCTACTTCACAGGACTTGATGCCAGATACCACAGAACAGAGATCCTGTACAGTCCAAAACTCAATGAGCTGGAGCCTTTTTTATGACATCAACATCATGTTCATTGACATGTCAGCTTTCTAATAGGTTGTGGGAACATTGCCTGCAATTGAAATGACTTGTCACATTAATTTCCATTAAAAGTTGTTGCCTCTCTCCTTTAAAGTAACCATGTCGGAGATACGTGGTGTTGTAACAAAAGTGACAATATAAGCTCTGTTTATTTAAAGCAGTGCTACAGAGAGTGCATCATTTACTGTTGGTGTTTATAGACTTGGAATTACAAAGAGGATAAATTACCTTGACGCTGTTGTTATGCTAGCCCTTCCCGGCTCCCTCTCATCATCCACTTAGAGTGGGGATTTCAATGAGGATTAAGTGTTTATTGTCACAGCTGTTTAATGCCTTAGGTATACAAAACAGGAACTGTAATGTACTAGGCTTTGTCTTTTGCCTAAAGAGTGGCTTGGACATATTCTATGATATCATGTGGAGTGTCAAATTAATTACGAATCTGAAGTAGGCATTGTACTATAGAGATAACTGACCTACTCATGCTCCGCCCACAGATGCTTTCTTTCATAGCAAGTGTTGTTACCGAGCTTTACAGAATGTTAGCAAAAACCTAATGGGAAATTATAGTGTACAACTTACTTTATTAGAGCACACCATTATATTACCTAATTAACTAATAACTAATTGACATTAGTATTTGGTGTGGCTTATTTCAATTAGTAGCCTTTTCCAATCTCTTTTTATCCCTTAGAATCAACAAGGCCATTTTTGTTACTGTTCCTTTAAGGCTAATATATTTACATGACCCCACCCTTTGGGCTAGTTTGGTGGTTAGCATGTTCACCTCAGGTTTGAGTCCCCATGTTCTCCCAGTGGCTAGTTGTTTCCTCCAGTGCCTTGGGTTTCCTCCCACAGTCCAAAAATATGGAGATCAAGGTGACTTGGATTTGAATTAACCATGTATGTAGCCATGAATGGGGCAGCTGTGGCCAAGAGCCATGGTTAGGGAAGACCAACTGTTCCCTGGGCACCATGGATAAAGCTGCTCACCACTACGGGCAAGTGTGGTCACTAGTGTGCATGTTCACTGGTCTTCTTATAGCCTTAGTCGCTGACATGGCATTAAACAACAGTAAAAAAACATGTCCTCTTCTGATTGGCTGCTATGTTCTGGTGAAAGCAGTTCTACTCAGAACAGTGCAAAAACATGGCGGTCTTAACATGTGAGCTGTCGATCGAAGCTGAAATAAGCGAGTACCAGTAAATAATAATAATAATAATAATAATAATAATAATAATAATAATAGTAATAATAATAATAAGAAGAAGATGTTGAACTTATATAGCGCCTTTTTCAAACGCAAGGACGCTTCACAGAGCAAGGACAAAAAATTAATTAATTAATTAATAATAATAATAATAATAATAATAATAATAATAATAATAATAATAATAATAATAATAATAAATAAAAAATTATAGAGGAGAAGA
>BRDA01001217.1:32831-44355 GCA_036984385.1 Crenuchus spilurus | reverse complement strand
ATATATATATATATATATATATATATATATATATATATATAATATATATATATATATATATATATATATATATATAATAAATGTGATGGTTCTTGTGACATCACAAAAACTGTGAATTTAAAACGGAACATTTTTGCAGCTCAGAGACGACCAGGCACTGAATGCTACACTTGATTTTGACAAAAGATTACATACTATATCCATACATACATACTATACTCTTTTTGCTTAAAAAATTGAGCAAAATTCAGTTTTCCATGATATGAGCCCTTTAAAGCTAAGTTCGGAAGAGTAGCGACGAAATAACACAGTTGTGGGCGGAGAATGGGTAGGTCCATTACATGTACTTGATGTACAGTCTTTAGCAGAGAAGCAAATGAAGCTGACTAGCCCTCGCAGTTAGCCTAGAGCTACTCATTGAAGTCCACTCGTAATACGCTGGCATTAATGACTGGACGAAGTTGATTCTCATGAGCCTTGATGGCAGCCAGCATGACCTGCAGCTGCTCAGATCACATCGCAGAATCCTCGGTGTCTTCTGACGTCATGCCGTAACAGGGTTGAATTAGCTCAATGGCAACGACTTGAAAACCTTTCTTTGGAGTGCATATGTGTGTGTATATATATGCGTGTGTGCAAGTGACCTGACCTCGTTCAACTAATCCGGAACGTTCCCCTCACATCACTCCCTTTGATAATTAACATTTCATCTGGGAGCCAAACGGATTATCTTCCTGACAGCGAGCACAATTAGGCGCTATTACCATCAGTCTGTCAGGACGCGGGCTTTCTTTTGCCTGTTTCTTTTCTTTTTTTTTTTGTCACCCCCCCCACACACACACACACTTCCAGTCCCCTGGATATTTTAATTAAAAAAGCCACTCAATGACTATTCAGTGTCCCAGACAAAAGAATGATGTCGTGAAAGTGACATGCTTTGATGATCACGGCTATTGTGAAATTATATGACGTGGTTCAGGGAGAGTTGAAGAACAGGTAAAAGAGACACATAAAATCAGTGTAAATGAGGGGGGAAGTTGTCTGTCGTTTGTAGTGAACGAGCCAACATCACAAAATCCTGGTGAACAAGGGTGGATGTTAGAAGAGCTGTGTTTGGTAGAGTATATTGGGTATAAATGATTAAAGGGAACGTTCCCTTTTTATTTTTACATCTGAGTCTTCCTAAGCATATATAGTAGGGTTCAAAAATTAAACTTGAGCATTAGGCCACGCCCACTTCTCATTAATGACAAATACAGACATTAACCATACTATATAGATACAGATACATGCATAGTGCAAGAACATTGATGATTGGTACTATGTGTGTGTGTGTGTGTGTGTGTGTGTGTGTAGGCCAAAGTGCTTCAATCACTTTTCAGGTCTTCACTAAACTGTTGCGTCTGCTTAAAATAGAGAATATATTGTATGTCAGATTATGATGCTTGTAGTGGGTGATGTGCCATGTAACTATGACAGAAAAGCTGCCAGTCAGAGCCACGATGCACTTAGCTAATTAACACGAGGCTTTTTATTAGCAGTAGTAAATTGTAGTATTTTCTAAATCAAAGCACTGTGACAACACATATGACTGAAGATGCTTTCAACTCATCAATCTTTGTGGTCCAAATGTTTGCGGACACCCCTCCTAATGAATACATTCACTTGAAGTTGCACCCATTGCTGACACAGATGTTGAAATGCATACACAGCTTGTCTAGTCTCTGTAGAGAAGCACTGCCAATAGAATAGGAGAAAGATGAACCTATGGGCATCATGTCTATTGGTATGTGTGGGTTAGAGGGGTATAAAGCCCCCCAGGCATTGCAGAGCAGTGGAATTATGTTCTCTGGAATGATGCTGCTCCATCCTGTACTTTTGGGCATCCTGACCTTACTAACACTCTTGTTACTGGACACAATCAAATCCTCACAGCAGTGCTCCAAAATCTAGTAGAAGGTCTTCTCTGGACAGTTACTGCAAACAAAAACAGTCTTTTAATATTCTTGATTTAGGAGAACAGTAAATGTTCAGTAAATGCAGGTCTCCTAATATTTTTGCTCATACACTGTAGCGAAGCTTTTTATGCTATTTGGATCATCCTGAAAGAATTTAAGCTGCATCCTTCTCTTATAAAACATCAAAGTTGATTACGAAGGTGGGCAGGGTGGAATTTTCTTAAGTGGATGTAGAGTTAAAATAATGCCTCAAAGGCTTTATCTGTTTTGTTTTTCTGCTGTATATTTTTGTTTCTCATTTTAATCCTCAGCTCGTGCTTGCTGGAGTAGGACAGCATGACTCACATGACGTGGTGATTCCCAGAAACAATCAAGGATTAATGCGTATACCTCATTCAAGCTACAATATATGCTGCTGTTGATGGCCGGTCAGCCTAAAAGGGCTTTATTTTCACTTTGCTTTCAGTGCTGAAGGCTGAATTGATCCTAGCGTCCATAGAATTTGACAAACACAGATCTAATCATGGGACATGAGAATGTGTTCACTCAGCTTTAGGGTTAGTGGTCATATTGATTTTGTATGTTTATTCCATTAACATGTAGAAGTCACATTTAAAACTAGGAATTTTAAAAGGACAGCACAATTTGATGTTAATTATACTCAAAGTTCTTATGGGCAAGTCTTGCCACTTAATCACCATCTTTGCAGCACTTCTGCACAGTTATTCCAGCCATACAAGACCATATTCTTACGTGATTCAATGGGGATAGACTTACATGAATCTGAAAGCCAATACTTAAAACTTCTGTTAAAATGTACACTTTAGTTTTTCTGGTTAATACACAAGCACATAGCTCCAAAACAAAGAGTAAGGGGTGGGGCTTTTCCCATGGATGCCTTTACCAGCAAGCTGATTGGCTCTTTTTATTAAAAGCTGGGACTTTTGCAAAATCAGACGCCATGTTGAGCATTACGAGCGTTGACCAGTTTATGTTGTGTCTCAGTTTTAGTTCACTGATATAAAACAAAATGTAAATGGTGGATTATATACTTTCAGTCAGTACTGTGTTCCTGTTTGTTTATATATGGAAAAGTACAGATTATATTATGATTTAACTGTGATTGAATATTTATTGCCTACAGTCATATTTTGCAGAAAGCAAACCATGCTTTTCCTTTTTTCCAGAAAAATGCATACATATAAAATATTAATCTAATGCATTCACACTCTGCACTGTATGTCAGTATTTTCTAACCCATACATGTAAATATTGTAGCAGTACAAATGCAAAACCCCAATTTATAAGGGTTGATTATGATAAACAAGCAATACCAAAGCTCAAAAATGTGCTCTTATTATGACATTTCAAATACAGAATAATAAATGATTCAGTGATTTAAATTTTCTGATTTACAAATCTGCAGAGTCTCATTATAAATGACATAGAAATGTCTGTTGTTCAATATAATTAAAGGAGCAGTCTGCAATTTCTTATGAAACAATTGTTATACTGACACCTAATGGCATGGTTGTATCAGTGATTCTTCAATAAATCTTTAAAACATGGCTGCCCCCATTTGGGATACCTGCTCTATGGACCATAAACTGGCTCAACCAGAGAGTGCAAAGACATTTGATTTTTCATATCATGAGAAAAATGTAAAGAAAAAAAGAATACATAAAAATCATACATATAATTAGCTACTGTTTTGGTGGTAAAAATGACTGATTTCTTCTTTAGGTACTCAAGCAGAGCTGAATATCAAACTTACTGGAAGACCATGAATATTAGTAACACGCAGACAGCAGAAAAATGTTGTTTATTTTTTTATGTATGTATTGATTTACTATCTGGACTACATTACCAAGCATGTCCTATGTGTCAGCACATTTTTGTGATCAATATTTTTATAGCCATTGGAGAGCGGCGGTGTAAAGGGAGTAAAAAACATTTAAGAGAGATACACATGCAAATATGCATCAAATTAGCCATAACATTAAACTCTGCATAACAGATTAGCCATAACATTAAAGCCTAATATGGGCTAATATTATATTGGTCATCTGCGTGCTAATACATCATATGTCCAAGACCATTGAAGTTCCACAGATTCCAGGCCGCTGGAACTCACCAATAGAATGTCTGGAATTAACATGTCATTATCATATGAATGACAGAGTGCCTCTTTTGGTGGTAAAATATGTGCAGCTGTCTGAGTCGCTCTCACAGACGTCTCTCTGCTTATTTAAGCTCCTCTCACAAAAAAAATATCTAAAAAAATATTTCGATTCAAGCTATATATATTTCAAAAAGTAGACCTTTAAGGTTGCCAAGGTTTCATTTAGTTTCTATGATAAAATCTCGCACTTATTTAAGTTTTTTCGTTTTTTCCCGCAGGCGGGTCAGCCAACTCCAAAGGGTTAAAGTCCTTTAAGTTGTGAGGTTGAGCAGACTTGTTCTTCCAGCGTATCCCACAAATGCTCAATTTGGAGGTCACTGCCAGTAGGTGAACTGACCGGAAGCACCCTACAAGGCTTTACACTTCAGAGATGCTCCAACACAGTCAAAACTATTTGACCTTGTCAAAGTTGCTTTATTCTGCAGGATTGCATGTTTCTCCAGAATTCAGCACATTGTCAGCAAGCATTGATTGTTCTGTTAACATCAAATATATCCCAGACCTTCACATGCATCACTGCTAAATAGTCAATGTTATTTACTGCATGTGTGAGTGGTATTAATATTATGAAAATGAAAAATCTTCATTGTCCTCATATCTCTTCATTTCTTGTTTACGTTGTGCTAAGCGAAAAAAAACCTGTAAACATTCCCCAAAGAAGTCATAAAAACCCTCCATCTCGGTCTTGAGAGACTGTTGTTCTTGCATAATGGTGTCGTTCATGCTTTGTTAGCGACGGTAATATCCCCACACTCACTCTCAGCTCTCACGTTCAGATGCAGTGTGTCAGACATGGAGTCTGAAGCATTAGAGACGACTGCTAGCTGTGTGACCAGCTGGATGGCTAATGTCACTGTCACTCAATCTGCTGATCTGTCCTGGGTGTTTAGCGTGAGCGGCCTACGTTGTGCTAGCAACTCTCAGGGCTTCACATTTTAATACGGACGGAGATTAGCGCGACTGCTGAGATGGAAGCAGAGAGCTGATGAAGGTCTGGCTTTAATCCCCACACTGGAGACGGCATCAACCTGCAGAGCGCTCTGTAATATCTAGCCTAGAATTGTGCACTGAAATACCTGACCAAGCACTGAAGAACTTTCCAGAAAAAAAAAAAAAAACAAACTTTTAGCAAAGCCCTGTGGAAGATTTGTGAAAGTTATTCTTCCATCCAATTCAAACAGTTTTTTCCCCCGTTTCAGCATTCTGATGTATTTTACCTGCATTTCCCAGAAGGAATTGCATGCTGGGTAGTTTAACCACTGCCGCACAGCTCGCAACAGGGATTGGCAGTGAAACAAGATTAGAAAGAAAAGAAATCATACATTATATGTCCAAATGTTTATGGACACCCCTTCCAGTTACTTTAAATTGTAGCCACTGCTGACACCGATGTGAAAATAAACACACAAGGCTTGTCTAGTCCCTGTAAAGAAGTACTGCCAAAAGAATACGACTCTCTAAATCTGATAAACATGAACCAATTGGCACCAGGTGTATAAAACCCCCCTAGCAATGAGCTGTGGAGTGTAACTGTGTTCTCTGGAGTGATGGTACTCCATCCAGTACTTTTGGGATGAGTTGGCGAAGAGGTGGTGGTGGTGATCATCCAATATCCTGACCTTACTAATGCTCTTACCTGTATATTTAACACATCTGCATTAGAGGGGTTTTCCATTTCCAATATTCCAGTATGTTTATGCTAATACATTTTACATAATTACTATTACTCACTAAACATTATCAAGAATGACCAGGAAAACAGCTGACTGGTAAAACATCATGACATTTTAACTGCTTCTGAAGGCACAGATTGGCTCTTGGGTACATATTTTGGAAAGATACAAAGAAAAGACAACTTTTGCCTTTATTTCCTATTGCAGTTGTTGAAGAAAGAAAGTCCTCATCGAGCACTAAACAGCTTTTCCATTGTTATAATTCCAAGCTTTTCTTCACCCACTGTCCCTGTAGGCTTTCTGGCTTCAGTCAAGGCCTTTGGTTATCCGGTAGGGTGTCTAATGCTGCCAGGGCTTTTGTAATCCCTCTGCCCCCTAGCTAGTTCCATCCATGTGGGCATGACCAACTGGATCTGCCCCCTATCAAAGCGCTATAGGGCTAGCCCTTTTCTTACCCATGCTTCTTATCCTATTTGTCCTGAGCTGTTCTGCTCTATGACCAGGCCTCAGGAGTGGGTATTGGGGATCATGCCTTTGCCAGTGGCTGGGATCAGAAATCCAAGCCTGGCCAAGAGGATGGAGCCGACACCCTGGAGGCTGCTCCTGGGTCCTGCTAATGGGTTTAAACCAGTTGACTAATTTGTCAACACGTTGTGATTTTGCGCTCATTGACAATCTTGTTCTGGGTTTAGTAAGCAAGCTTGAATCTCCTCAACACATTGGGGATTATTTGAGGATCCTTTGCCGCAGATTCTTAGTCTCTTGAAATGAGAGGCCTCCATTGGAATGGCAAAAGCTCCTGTCAAGCAGCCAGAGGACTGAGTAGAACCAGCCATTCCAAGAGTTCATTAGAATTATAATTGAGCCATATTTCTTCCTCATAGCAAGGATCTCACAAAGGTTGCTGCCAGACTGTCGTTTGCTTTGTGGCTTGAATGATTTGGTTTAAACACAGCAGTAAATATGACACTTTCTCATTCAAATTCCAAATGAGCAGCCAAAAAACTACGGAAATTAAAATGGAAGTAACCTCAACCTTTTGCACAAAGACAGCCAAATAACCCCATTAAAGTGCAGAATGCCACCTTTAACTATTCTCAGCGGCTCAAAGCACGTCTCGGCCCAGAAGTGGGGCCCTTTTGATCCCGTCCTCAAGATGACGGGACCCTTGTGAAAAGGCAGAAATAGAGATCGGGGGTTGAGGTAAAATAGTGGGGAGATTATTAGGGCAGCCATTAGTGCCCTCTGCACAGAGTGATGTTGCAGTTCCATTAAGAGTCTTTTTTTAGGATTACTTTTCTTACCATATCACATCAGCTGCTGTAATGGGTCCCTGTGGGGAGGGGGGGCTTTTGTGATTATTAAAGACCAATTTATTCTGCGTGTGTAGAAGTGGTATGACGCAAGTTACACAGTTGGCAACCCTCATGCCTATTCTCAAGCCATATGGGAAGAGAAATAACATTTAAAGCATTTAAAACATTTAAAGCACTAAGGCATTAAGAGTAGAGGTCCATGGATTTGGAAACTAATGAACCGTGTTTAAGAACATCTTATTTTAGCTTTAGCTAAATGTATTTTTTGCACGTTTTCTAGTATCATACATTTACAATACATATAACAAAAATATAAAGGCTGGTGCACACTAAATGATTCTTAGCCCAATTTTAACCCTCAATTTTGACCTTCTAAGAAATTTTCCAATTGAAAGTTATTTTCTGGTTGGGAGGTGAATTGGTAGTGTTTTTCACACAGATAATGTGCCAGTCTAAGTGCACCAACGAGTCAATCCTAAACCTTCCAATCGAGCTCCCAAACTGAGCAGTCTACAAGACATAGCAAAAATGTAAACCCTGGTGCACACTAAAGGATTTTAGCCTGATATTAACCCCAATTGTGAACTTCTGAGAAATGTACATTAACTGGTTGAAAGATGAATCAGTAGTGATTGTTACAAGTGAGCGCATCAATGAGTCAATCCTAACCTTCCCATTGAGCTCCCATGCTGATCAGTGTCCCTCTGATATTTTGAAACATATTTGATTTTTACAACTGAAACCAGGATGAGGACGATGAGCTTCCCCAAGATGGTTTATGACAGTTTGTGCAGAATTGTTTTGGTTATGCAAACCAATTGTAGCAGCTGTCTGGGTGGCTGGTCTCAGATGATCTTGGAGGTGAAGATGCTGGATGTGGAGGTCCTGGGCTAGTGTGGTTACACATGGTCTTTGGTTGTAAGGCTGTTGGATGTGCTGCCAAATTCTCTGAAACACTTTTGTAAACGACTTATGCTAGAAAAATGAAAATTCAATTCACAAGCAACAGCTCTGGTGGACATTCCTGCAGTCAGCATGTCAATCGCATTCTCCTTCTAAACTCGCGACATTTGTTGCATTGTGCTCTGTGATGAAGCTGCACATTTTATGCTGCACATGTCTAATCAGCATTTTGATATGACACACCTGGATTATCTTGGTAAAGGAGAAGTGCTCACTAACACAGATTTAGACACATTTGTGAACAATATTTGAGAGAAAAAGGCCTTTTGTGTACAAGTCTTAGATCTTTTGAGTTCAGCTCATACAAAATAGGAGAAAAACAAAAGTGTTGCATTTATATTTTTGTTCAGTGTGTGTACTGACATCATTGAAGCTTCCTTGAACACAGTGCAGTATATATAAAGAATGATGTCTGCGCTTCCCCAACCAGAACGTCATACATAATTTTAGTTTTTAGGGTTTTTTTTGTGCTTCTCTGAGCATATGAAAGCATGGACGACAAGGACACCCAGGTGCACAGTTTCCACATCCATGTTTGCACTCATCCAACATCAGGCTAATTCACGTGGGATTTTGGATGTGAGATTTTAGTTTTTTTTTTTCTCATTTGTGTGTTTTCCTGATATAGACCTGATGTTAAGTATAGCAATGATGTGCATATCTCTGGAGACCTAATGTAAAGTGTCAAAATACTGTACAGTGTACCAGTCTTCAGTAGAATGAATGACAGAATGTATAATAATATTATTTAAATGTATGTATGTATGATTGTATGTATGTATGTGAATCAGCCCTTATTCTTTTTTGTTTCCTTGATTAAAGCCCACAGGTGGCTGCTTAAACAAAAGGACGCAATTAAATCTGCTCTTTATTAATGCAGTATCAGATAACAAACCATACAATGCAGATGCAACGTGCTGCAACCTTGGATTTCAAATTTGCATTCAAAATTCTCTCCCAAGTGGTAAAGCACCTGTAGCATTCCTGCTCTTTGTGTTCTTAAGGGACTCTTATTTTCTGTGCCGACAGGGTTCCTCAGCACAGGTGACCAGGCTGCCAAAGGAAATTATGGCCTGTTGGACCAAATTCAGGCGTTGCGGTGGATCAAAGAGAACATCCAAGCCTTCAAAGGAGACTCGAAAAGAGTGACGATATTCGGATCAGGGGCTGGAGCATCCTGTGTTAGCTTGCTGACCTTGTCACACTATTCAGAAGGTATGTACCACCCCATTCTATCTTACTTTCTAGCTTTTTTTGTTGTGCCAGAGAATAGCTCAAAAGCTCCGAGCAATAGCTTACATCTCATCATCGTGTCAATTCTTTAAGAGGTTTAGCTCACAGTGCCGCATCAGAAAATTTTAATAGTTTTAAAATGTTTATTGCTGCTAATAATTAAGTTCAAAAAGGTAAATAGTCATATATATACAGTATGCATAACATATATATATATATATATATATATATATATATATATATATCGTGATATTTCAAGCTATTTTTCTTTTTACTGTTGCTCAGTATGACGTAGTGCATGAAAATCAGAAATCCAGCATCTCAGATTATTTGAATATTTCATTTTGAGTAAACAGTAAATTCAAACAGTGTCATTGTTTAAAAAAGAGTGTCAGTTTGTATGTATTGTATATAAAATATATGACAGTTTACTTATTTTAATTAAATTATCAAGCCAAATGAACTTTTCCACGATATTAACATTTTTGGAGATGCACTAGTTTTAGGCAGTAAATGGTGTACAGGTGCATCTAAAAAAATTACAATATTAAAAATTTAATACATAAAAGTTGGCTGAATGTAAAGTATGTACAGCTTATTCTCTCAATACTTGGTTGGGGCTCCTTTTGTATGAATTACTGCATCAGTGCAGTGTGGCATGGAGATGATCAGTCTGTGGCACTGTTGAGGTGTTATAGAAGCCCAAGTTGCTTTGATAGCAGCCTTCAGCTCTTCTGCATTGTTGGGTCTGGTGTCCCTCATCTTCCTCTTGACAATAGCTCATAGACTCTCTGTGAGGTTTAGGTCAGGTGAGTGTACTGCCCAGCACAGTGATACTGTGATAATTAAAACAGGTGTTGGTACTTTTGGCAGTGTGGGCAGATGCCAAGTCCTGCTGGATAAATGAAATGTGCATCTCCATAAAGCTCATCAGCAGACAGAAGCATGAAGTGCTCTTAAATGTACTTGTAAACGGCTGCACTGACTTTGGACTTGATATAACACTGTGGACCAACACCAGCAGATGACATGACTCCCCAAACCATCACTGAAAGTAAATTTTGCATTTTGCATTTTGCAAAATCAAGGCCCCAGACTCTGGAGGAAGTGAAACATTTCGATGATATTCTAATGTTTTTAGGTGCACCTGTATATACAGTATCTCACAGAAGTGAGTACACCCCTCACATATCTGCACATATTTTAAAGGTCTTTTAATGGGACAACACTATAGCAATGATATAACTTAGAATAGTCAGCATATTTGAATAACGATTTTCTATTGTATATCTATAAAAAATCAACCCACTGATAGAGCAGGCATAAGGTGTCCTACAATACTTACCTTCTGGTTTAAATGGCCTCCAGCAACAGCTTTTGTTCTCCAGAACCTGTACTTCATCCTGGGCTGAGGATGTGACAGACTTTATCAAAACAACATGGATGAGATGCATTATACTCCCTTGTGTTCTAGCCTGAAAGGGTCAGCTATGATTTATGAATGGATTGTGAATTACATAATGCAAACTGTGAAAAGCACTTACTGTCATAAAAGCACATCATTTCACCTGCTGATCTGGCTGCCAAAGTAAGACATCACTCAGATATACCATTTGGCTCTTTGGAATGTAATGGACTACTATTTCATATGACAAATTATTTTGAAATATATGTGTATGTAGCATTTCTTTAATGTTACAAGTAATTAAAAGTAGACAGATGTGTTGCTTTATGTATCATTGAATTCTTGAACAATTATATTCAACATTTTCTTCCCAAATTATGTATAATAGTGTCCTAAATTTTCCCCTAATTTATGTACAATAGTATTTTACATTTTCCCGCCATTTTGTGAACAATAGTATCCTATATCCCCCCTCCCCCAACCAATTTACAGTAGCAGTCAAAAGCTTTGGGCATTCTCATTCATTTTTTTCCCTACATTGTAAATTAATACTGAAGTCATCCAGACTCTGAGTGAACACATGATGAATCATGTAGCAAACGTAAAAGTGTTAAACAAACCAAAACATGTTTTAGATTTTACTTCAAAGTAGACACACAACTGATGTCTCAACACATTAAGAGGCAAGAAATGCAAGTCATGAACTCTTGACAAGACACAGCTGTTAACTGAAAGCCATTCCAGGTGACTACCTCATAAAGCTGACTGAGAAAATGCCAAGAAAGCTGCATCTA
>BRDA01001217.1:22045-32821 GCA_036984385.1 Crenuchus spilurus | reverse complement strand
ATACTCATTTGTGTAGATATTAATAAATCATTTGTTTGTTCACAATTTGTTTGGTCTTATACAAATAAATATAAACATATTCTGGTTTGTTTAACACTTGTTTGTTTACTAAATAATTATAGATGTGTTTACTCATAGTTTGGATGACTTTAGTATTAATCTACAATGCAGAACATTTTTAAATCATGAAAATCCACTGAATGTCCAGAAGGTGTGTCTGAACTTTTGCCTGGTACTGTGTGTACATTATTTTACATTTTCCAACCAATGTATGTACAATAGTATCCTACACTTTCCCCCCTATGTATACAATAGTAGTATATCTGTTATCCTCAAGTGAAACTGCTTACTGTAAACCATACCTTTAATGGACAACAAGTTTTCAGAATACAAAAAACATTGTTTTTAAGCAATTCTACCAATTGTCTACAAATGCAGAAAAGTCTGATAGTGGGTGTAATGGTAATGGTAAGATCACTAGAAGAACACAACGCACAGTCCTGAAAGAGGTAAGAAAGAATGCAAAAAAAAAGACCCGTTCATTGAAAGACACAAATAAAAAAAATGCCTAACTCAAGTTTGCCTAAGACGACCTGGATGTTCCACTATATTTGTGTGAAAATGTTATTTTAACAGATGAGAAAAAAGTGAAACACTACCTAAACCTCATCCCAACTGTGAAGCATGGTGGAGGAAGTATCATGATTTGGGGTTGTTTCTGCCTCAGACCTTATTTGCTTTGCATTGATTCAAATGTATATCAAAAGATTTTGCAGGAGAATGTAAAGTCAAATTGATTTATAAAGCAGGGTTAATAATAAAACACCAAATCCTCAGTGAGCAAGCCAATGGTGACAGTGACAAGGGAAAACTCCCTTGGAGCTGTAGGAAGAAACATTGGGAGGAACCAGAGTCTTAGGTTCTGATCAGTTCACATTTTATTAGATATCAATGCAGAAAAGCACCTCCATTCAAAGGGGTTCACTTACATTTTCTTGCATCTATATGTAGTAGTAGCCAATTAACCCGTCACATTTGTTAGTACTCTCCCCATCACTTTTGCACTGTCCCTGACTCTAGGAGATTGATGACTAGCACACACCTTCACTGTTGCGTGTGATACAGCCACCACCTCTCTTTGAACTACCGCTGATACACCGTCACTGGGGAGCCAACGTACTCGGAGGAAAGCGCAGGATGCCCAGCTCTGAATGGACCAATCAGACGCCTGAGCCAGCGGACAATGTAATGTGTGAGTGATAGAGAGAGAGAGAGCGCCATCTACCCGCCCAGAGAGAGCACAGCCAATTTTTGCACTCTTGGCCCCCGGCTGTTGATGGCAAATAGCATGACCGGTATTCAGACTTGTGATCCTCTGGTCATAGTGTCAGCGTCTTAGCCTGCTGAGCCACTCGGAGCCCAATGACTTCTGTTTTGATAGGCTGCCATGTATTGTACCTCTTTCAAAAGACAGACACAAGCAATAATAGACTATTCGTGAAGAAAATAAACTCCTGCCAGCTAAATAGACTGATATATACAAATTAGCCAAAATATTAAGACCACCTTCACAGATGTAATACTGAGTAACACTGATTATCTCATAAAAATGGCACACATGAAAACATTAGATGATACGAGAACAGCCTGTTCTTGTAGTTGATGTATTGGATTTAGGAAAAACAGGCAAAATTATTTTTCCATAAATGGTCTGTCTGTATATACATTTCACAACATCTGTATTAAACATAAATAGATTGTACTGCTTAAACAAAAGTGGTTTTCAGTGAAAGGGGCCCTTTAAAATTCTACAGTAATGAGTTATGATTTAGTGGCTTTTTGGTAGAACTTGCTAAGGGCTGTTTTTTTTCATGAATTCTCTCATGAGATAAAAATAACTTGCTTGCTATGTCCACTTGCAACTAATTGTCAGTCGTGCATGGTCAGGCGTTTTTTCCTGTAGTGGCAACCGCTTTCATCCCTCCCCTTCTTCTGTCTTTCTTTCCCTTTCCACATTTCTGAGGATACAGAGTGGAGCAGGGGCTATTTTTCCTTCTGTGTCACTGAATCATATGCCTCAGTCAGGCCTAGTCAGTTCTATGCCCCCAGGTACCGTCTTTTTTTGTAGGACACAGTCTGTGGCACGAAATCTGCTGCCACGCGTGGCTGGACTCTGACAGAGGTACGACACAGAGGCTTATGTGTTTCAGTTAGCATCTGCGTCAGGTGTTCGCTAATGTTCTTTACTCAGAATACTAAGTACTGGGGAGGGGAATGAAGGCACTGTTTGCTAACCAGTCATAATGGAGATGATAACTCTGTGCTCGATAGACTCCTCATATTGGCCTGGTTGAGTCACTGAAGCTTCTGAGAGGATATAAATAGAAATTATGGGCAAAATATCACAAGCACACACACTTCCTGGTGCGCTCTGGCCTATTTGCAGAGTGGCAATTCAGGGAAAATATTCATCTACCCCAAAAATGTTCACAATGGGGGCATTGCCTCAAGCGACATTGCAAAACATTGCCATACTGTGTAATTTAGGTCTAGTTCTTCTGTCTGGGAAGACCTGGCATAATGGAGTCATGGCTATCAGATTTATTTATTTATTTGCCATGCATGTTGGAAAAGAAGCATAAAAAAGTATCCAGTGTGAAAAAACTCATTATTATAATCCTAAGAAGACCCATTTATTCTTATTAATAAAATAGTAGGATATAATTCCATTATAAAGAAATTATTTGGCAGCTTGCACCATTTTCCACTTAACCCAGATTGCCAATGTTGGTTCTTAAGTTTAGTTGAGGGCTATTATTGCTAACACAGTAGTCACACAAATAGTCCAAATCCATCACATCAGCAGCCACACTAAAACCTCATCCAGGTCTCTTTAGCCATATTCAGATTAGATTTGGTTATCAGGAGGACATCTGTTTTTAACATTTTACACGTCTCCTCAGTGTTGCATCCAGAAGGGATTAAAATAACTACATGACCAGTGATTTTCTCTGTGGTTGTAGGGATTTATAAACATGAATGTCTGCATAATTATTGGCTGATGTGCTTGCACACAGAGGAATCTGACCTCTGCATTTAATGCATCTGTGCAGTAAAACACCCTTGGAGCAGTTGGGGGTTAGGTGCCTTGCTCACGGGCACATCAGTCATGACATACCAGAGGATTAATCTAGCAACCTTCCAGCCACAAGACTGGATCCTTAACCACCTATTCACTCCTTTAACCGCGATTTAAGCTCCTTTCACAAATATGTAAAAATATATAGCGATTCACGATTGAAAAGTAAAGTCTCTAAGGTTTCCGGGGTATGTTTAGTTTTGTTTCTAGGATGAAATCTCACAGAGTTATAAAAAGTGTTTTTGCAGAATTTCAGTTTTGTTCTCGCAGGGGGGATTATTAAGTGACTTCATGTGTTAATGTTTGTGATTTGTGAAGGCTTTTGGTGGATCTTAAAAGTAAAAAATCTTTTATTTTGAGGAGGTGTGTGCATGTATTCACCCTCCTAGAGTCAGGGACAGTGCAAAGTGATGGGGAGAGCCACTAATGGGTTGGGTTAATTGGTGACTACCTCTTTGGGAAAGGGAGAAAATTGGCAAAAAAAAAAAAATTAATAAAAATTATATATATATATATATAATTTTTATTAATTTTTTTTTTTTTGCCAATTTTATAATATTTATATTTATATATATATTTATATATACATAATTTTCCAATGCAAAACCATGGCCTGGTTTGCATCCTGACAGGACTGAAATAATCAGGCTTGGCTTAAAAACAGTAGGTAATTCAGCTTGTAATCTCAGAGGACGAAGTGTAAAAACACAAACATGGCCTGAATAAAATCACAGGAGAGCTCCAGTGAAAGAGGAAATGACCCCCAGACCCCATGTAAATTTAATCCAGTCCAAACAGGGCTATTGATGTGCTTTAGGACTCAATGTGATTTACTGCACACTAATAAAAGTGAACTAATCTCCTCCACTACAGGCATTTCATTTCGCATTGATCTGGGTTCAGGTTTCTTACTGTATCCTCGACTAGTTTGTGAGACCTTAATTATGATCTGACTGCAACTTGAGAGACGTCTTTTTTATGGGAATAATTGGGCTATTTGGGTGACTATTACGTTTTAGTCTTTGTAAACAATGTTACTATTGTAGCTGCACAGCAAAAATGTCTGGGCTGATCCACAACAAGGATAAGTGAGAAATTGTGCAAAATATGACTTTTACTGAGTCACTCTTTTAATTTTGTAGCTCAATAAAAGAATAAGCTCTGTGTGAAATGCTTAATCAATCAATACTATGTTTGTTTCCGCACCAAAAATGTTTTTATAATAATTTGAAATTGATAAAAAGATATTGTTGTGTTGTGTTGTCTCTTTTTAGGCATAAATCTCACATTTTGCCATGTTTTTTTTCATTTACTGACATTGAAACAAATGTGCAAAAGTTGAAAGTGTTGAGTTGAAGCTGTTGGTACAGAATGTAAACAATAAATATCTATCTATCTATCTATCTATCTGTATCTGTAGATACTAGATATATCATATTCTGACACATTTTACTATGCACTTTTGACTGACAGTACGCCATTCAGTCATTGTGAACTAAACTACATCATACTGTAAACCACCTCATAGAATTTAATGGAATAAATGCAACAAATATGTCTGTGCATCCATCCGTCCAGCCAACCATCCATCCTCAGTGAAGCCTTGCCAGGCTGTAGTTTATCCAGTTACAGTTACTGCTTTGGTTTCAGAGGCTTCTCACATTGAGATTCATGCATACTCATGAGAATGATCTATCCTGCTGAGATCATTACAGCTTTTGTCCCTGAAAACCAGTTTCTTTGTTGAAGGTCACTTTCCTGCTGTAAGATGAAGAGCTATACTCTTTCTGCTGCATCTGGGTACATGCTTCTCTACATTTCAGAATTCATTTTGCTGTTGTACATCAATGAAGACAAGCGAGCCAGAACAACTATCATCCACACATGCCTCATGGCACTTTGTTTCATACATGATTTGATTCTTTGGATCATGAGTAATTCCTTTTATCTCCATGCTTTCTCCATTCCATCAACTCTGGTACAGGTTGAACGTCTCAACTGTCCAAAACTTTACAGTCAACTGAGCTGCCAAATGAAAAGTTGTTCAATTCAAAGTCAAAATTCAATTTTTAAAATCAAAAGTCATGTACTGGAGTAAACTGTCTAATTGCTTTGGTTTTCTGATTTCAGCAAAGTCGTCTGTGACCTAATACATTTCTTTCTCCTTGTTTTCAGATCTGTTTCAGAAAGCCATTATCCAGAGTGGAACAGCTTTGTCAAGCTGGGCCGTCAACTACCAGCCAGCCAAGTATACTCGCATTTTAGCTGAAAAGGTGGGCTGTAACATGTTAGATACCATCCTCCTGGTGGAATGTTTGCAGAATAAGAACTACAAGGAGCTGATTGAGCAGTACATCACTCAGGCAAAGTACCACATTGCTTTTGGACCAGTTATAGATGGCGACGTCATTCCAGATGACCCGCAAATTCTCATGGAGCAGGGTGAGTTCCTCAATTACGACATCATGCTGGGGGTCAACCAAGGTGAGGGTTTTAAGTTTGTGGATGGAATTGTGGACAGCGAGGACGGCGTTTCTGCAAACGACTTTGATTTTGCTGTGTCTGATTTTGTGGACCACTTGTACGGCTATCCCGAGGGTAAGGATACGCTCCGAGAAACCATCAAATTCATGTACACGGACTGGGCTGACAAGGAGAACCCTGAGACCAGGCGTAAGACTTTGGTTGCGTTATTTACAGATCACCAGTGGGTGGCGCCAGCAGTAGCTACCGCAGATCTTCATGCACAGTATGGATCACCGACTTATTTCTACGCTTTCTACCACCACTGTCAGAGCGAGATGAAGCCTAGCTGGGCAGACTCGGCACATGGAGACGAGGTGCCGTACGTGTTCGGGATTCCTATGGTTGGCCCAACGGAGCTGTTCAACTGCAATTTCTCCAAGAATGATGTCATGCTCAGTGCAGTGGTGATGACCTACTGGACAAATTTTGCTAAGACAGGGTGAGTGACTAATCTATTTACTTATGTAATGGCCTGTATTATTTTCTTTCTGATTCTTGACTTTTCAGAGCAACTCGGAACAATCAACAGGGCAGTATTTATCAGCATTGCTAAAAAAGCATGATATAATTCAGTAAAAATCTTAATTCTCTTTGAAAATGCAGATTCTAAACTCCTGGTCCAATTCACATTCACGTTTACATTTTTAAAATGAATATCTTAATATCATAAAAATAAGAAAAAGACAAAATGACAGCTTTGAATCTACTGAGTAAATGTAATTAATATTTTTTTATTTATTGAGCCCAATATTAAAACCTTGACTATCAACCTATACTGATACCACTGACACTCACATGTTTTCTTTAAAAGCCTAAAAGTTTTAACATTTTAATTTAAACACTTTTTTGAGTTTGTTCATCAGTAAGTGCTCATATTTCATAGAAATTAAATAGCTGATACTGTGAGGAGTTACTCAACTGTTTTCTTGCCTAAAGTGAAAAGACGTGACTTTTTAAATCCCAGTTGAGTCACACACATCTCATGAGACTTTCAAAGCTTGTTATCTAGAGCATAACCATCATGTGTTTGTTTGAAATGTTGAAATTAATCAGATTTAAGAACAAATGCAACTATCACAGTATTTGAAGTTTGTTTGTAAAAATGTATGTCCTCAAAAATTATACCCTCTTTTTTAGGAGGTGGAAGAGAAGAGTTTGATTTTAATTGACATCAGTGGAAGCAGACATATTTGTACTTCATTATCTATCCATTCATCCATCCTTCCAGATAGATAGATAGATAGATAGATAGATAGATAGATAGATAGATAGATAGATAGATAGATAGATAGATAGCTTTTAAAATTGTCAGAAACTGACAAATGTATTTTATTATTATTATTATTATTATTATTATTATTATTATTATTATTTTGCAAATAAACTCTTCATTTACCGTTTGGAGCCTAAAATCATTGGAAGGATGACCATACCTGAAGCTCTCCTCTTTGAAACATCATATAAACTTCCACCTCTACCTTCCTTTCCCATGATCAAAGCTCTGAATTCATTCTCCTCTTGAATCCATCTCTTTTCCATATTCTGAAGGCATAGTCTGAAATAGTATGTTTTTAACTAACTCTGAACTTTCAAAAATTAAGACGTTTTGCAGGGGTAAAACGTGATGAGAAGTGCCTTGCATGCCACAAGTACAGAATCTATAAAATGGGTAAAAAAAAAAAAAAGGACTGTCTGGCTGAAGAAGTGGAACATTGCCTTCTCTTCTGACGTTTGTGCTGAATGAGTCATGCTTTCGCATTAGAAATCACCTTCATCACATTTCTGTAAAGTCTCTCTTCCTTTCAGTGCATTTCAGAGTATGTACGTGCCACCTTATCACTAGGGCCGTCCATTTAAAGATAAGTGGCTTATCCACACTAGAGGTTATAAGTGACAAACCCTGAGTGCAGATTCTGCATTTGTGTGATTATACAGCAACATCTGGAGAACTGATCCTGGATCAGCACTCATAGTCTGAAACGTATCACATGGGCACTAGTTGTGTACTTTGTTCTTGTTGTATATGTCTGTATTCAGTTAGTTATATACAGTTATGAATAATTATTTACAGTGCCACATCTTGAAAATGTATTTTTCTGTTCATAATTTGATTATATATATATATATTACATATGAAGTGACATATTTCTTTTTGTTTTAATGTTGATCAATTTGACTGAAATCCAGAATCTCTAATTATTACATTATTTAATTTAGAGTTTGACTACATTACTATTCAAACAGTATCAATATTAAAACAAAAAGGCTTGAAATATGCCACTATGAAGATACAATACATGACAGTATACCTTTTTAACTTAAATTATGAGTACAAATCAACTTATGTACAATATTAAATTATATAAATTAATGCAATTATAAATTGCATTAATATTCAATGTATTTTAAATTAAATCAGTAAATTTAAAAATGTACTTTGAATCTAATCAAATACAATCAAATCATTGGGAAATCTAGGATTCATTTAAAGCCGTAAGCCATGACAAGCTTTCTTCCTCCAGCCTCAATGGAGTTTTTCCCTTGTCACTGTCACCTTTAGCTTGCTCGCATTGGATTTTGGGTTTTGATTCAAATTGTCTGATTCTAATTATGTAAAGCTGCTTTGTGACAGTGTCAGGTGTAAAATGCGTTATATACAGTGGCGGTTTCTGATTTGGGCAACCCTGACTGCAGAAATCATCGTTTGTGTTGCTTGGATCCTGGATCAACTCAGGATCAATCCTTTAAATACTGAATGAACAGGTGTATTTTTCCATATTTTTATTTTATAATATGAACAGAATAATTTTATAAAGAATTGAATCACCACTTAGTTTCAAAATGATGAGCCTGGGTAGTCTATAGGTGTGCCTGGATTGGGCCTCCTTGTTGTATGGGCCATGTGAAGCTTGTATGCTGTATTTCCAAGTCAAGACTTGTGGCGTCTCTCCAACTGGCGTCAGGAGGTAGACTGGCAGGCTCATCAGCATCTCTTCTTTCCTCTCTTCCTGAGTGTTTCTCACTCAGCCCAAGTGGCTTAAAAATGGAGCGGGCACCAAAAAAACCAGGAAAGTAATTTCCGTTCCACTTGGAAGTGCTCCGGCATCACAGGAGAGTCTCTCCAGCCATTGGTAAACAATCCTCTCCTGAAGCGAGACTTTGACTTGCTGAGTGGTATCCAAAATCAGAGATATGAGTATCGCAGATTAGTCTTGCATCCTTTTTGGAACAACTTTTCTTTTTTGCTTCCCCAATGTAATAGGCCTCGCACCTATCATTACAACCTTTCATTCCTAATCCCCCTTTTGTCAGTGCTGTCATGAAAAGAAAATTAGTCTTGAGAGCATGTATAGCATTGGGGAGAGGGATGTGCTTTTAGCCTTGAGGGGAATCTCTGCGAAAGCATTTGTGGATGCTTTTCAGTACAGATTAAGTCTAGTCTTGAAATGATTTCTTTTTTCTAGAGAGGCTCATGCATTTTGGATGCTTTGCTTTATCTGCACTATAGTTTATAATGCTTTGCTTTTTCTTCTTGTGCCGAGTAGATCAAGAGCGCTGATCATAGGGATGTATTGCTTCACCTTTATGTACGTTAGGTTGGCGTGGCCTTCTGATGTTCCTCCAAGGTTCTACATCATTTATGTAGAATTATCACAAGCCGTGTGTATACATAACCTAACTATTGTGTGACTATAAAAGAAGAAAGGGATGATAAAAGCACTCTTGGCGTATACAGGGATTTAGCTGCAGCATTTACTCAAACCTTTAGGCTGCATTAACCTATATAGCACGATTACTACAGTAATACTTCGGTATTATGGTTCTTGGTCTGAAAAGGAACAGGCAGTCATGTTATTCCAATATAGAATAAAATCTATTTACACTCACTGGCCACTTCTTTACTACACATACCTTTTCAGCTCCACTGACCATAGAGATGCATGTTATAGCTTTACAATTACAGACTGTAGTCCATCTGTTTGTATACTTTCCTCCTTTCCCCCTGTTCTTCAATGATCAAGAACCCCACAGGACCACAGCAACATTGCAGTGACACTGACGTGGTGGTGGAGTGTTAGTGTGTGTTGTGCTGGTTGGTCCACCTTGTAGATGTAAAGTCAGAGACAGCAGCTCATCTGTTGATGCTCAACCTGTGTTGGTCCTCTAGTTCTTCATTGGTGATCTCAGGATGCTGTTGGGGCTGAATATATCTGATAAACTATATCAGATCTACTTGTGTGTGTGTGTATGTATATATATAATGTAAAGTGCTGTAAGCAGAACATTCTCAACATGACTGAATGAGTGAGCATTTGCAGTGATTCAAGTATGGTAAGCAAGTTTAAAGCCTGGATTTCTGACATCAAGTCTGTATTCTTTCAGCTAGAATGAACCATGACTGTGCCTGAATGCACAAGATGCAACGGGAGGTTTATTTATTTATTTTTTTGTATATGAAATAGTTATCAGTTTGAATGAAGCATGCTGAATGTAGTTTATGCTTCAGGCAAGAGAGAGAGAGAGAGAGAGAGAGAGAGAGAGAGAGAGAGTAGGACAGGGTTGTGTTTGGGTGGTTATTTATATCCATGAACTTTCTATTTTTGTTTGACTTTGCAAGGAGAGAAAGCCCCCGCCCCCATATCCAGTCATTCCTTTCTAGGACGTGTATTATACTAGTAACTACAGACTGTAAATTATGCAGCTGGGACGTACTGTTACTGACATTACAAAAGACTTTTTCTTCCATATGGTAATTTTATAGGAGAAGCAAATGCTGTTAACTTTAAGGGGAATTCCTACACTTTTATTTCTTATTGCATAATTGAAACACTACGATGCCAAACAAAGTCATTGAGCCTGGTTTGATATGAATTTCTCCATTCAAGAGAAACTTGGAAGAGAAACATTGAACACAGTGGTAGCAACAGGACATCTAAACCTCTATTACCTCATACAAAGTTATTACATGACATTATTAATGCACTAAGACATGTACTTTTACAGCATTTGGCAGACACTCTTATCCACAGTGACGTACAACAGTGTTTTGTTTCCATTAAGAGAATTATCTCAGCTAGTACAGACAGGTTAGAGTCCAAACTACTCTTTAG
>BRDA01001217.1:9854-20767 GCA_036984385.1 Crenuchus spilurus | reverse complement strand
AAGACTGGACAAGCACCTGGGTGGCATTCTGGGCTAGAAAGGGTCAGATCTGTCGAATGTTGAAGAGTGCACGACCGAGTCAAAACATTGTTTTACAGGAGGTTGAGAACAGATTTTGGCCTAAAATCTATTCATGATGAAGAGGTACATGTATTTGGGACTTAGGTGTCTTGCTCAAGGGCACTTCAGTCATGACCCTGCCTGGGGCTTGAACTGGTGACCTTCCAGTCACAAGACTAGAACCCTAACCACCAGACCACGGCTGTCCCGCTAAATAACTAAATTCATAACTTAATTCAGGTTCTTAGCGTTACCCAGAAACAACACACACATATACTAGTTTGAGCAAATCAAAGTGCTTATTTATACGTTGTGCACAATCACACACAGTCACCAAACACCTGTGATAAGGCTCTAGTAATTATTTAGCTTTTAAGGCCTTGTTTAAGGCTTCTGGCCTGTGTGTTCAACCCCAATGCATCAGCTCAGGCTTTCTACAGTGTGTGAACACAGTCCCTTTAAGCTGCCCCTGGAGCTCCTCCTCTAATCTACCACAGGTGTGTGATGTTAGGGTGGCAATCCAGTTGGTCCCATAGTCCCTGCCTCCTTACTGTATGACATGTCCCCTGCACTTTTTTCAAAAGGCAGTTTTGGTGCCCTGCCATGTTTTCCACCCAAAAACAATGTTACACGATATTAAATAGAGACAGGTCAAGCACTAGGACCAAGCGGAAAACAGCCGCTGAAACTGAAGCCTGTTTCCCTTTAGAATATAAACTCTCTATTGACTCTGCTGTTTCTTGCTAACGTGTGATTGGCCGTCCCCGCTGTCACTCCATCTGGTCGTAAAACAGCGCCTGGACTGAAGTTAGTTGGTCAGGAGTCTGTGTTCACCGGCCACTGTAAGTTGTCAACATGTTGGCCGTTTGTTCAGCCTGAGTCACATCAGCTACACGTATTTTAATTTCAGAGGTTTCACTTACATTAACAATTGAATCTGTGTGTGTGTGTGTGTGTGTGTGTGTGTGTGTGTGTGTGTGTGTGTGTCTGTTTGGTAATTAGTCACAACCAGGTGGTAGAATGTCTAAAAAAAATGGGCATAAGAGACTTCTTTAGATGTCATGGCACTGTTCAAGTGGTTTAAGCCCCGCCCCCATACTTAAGCCAGATGTGTGTCCCCTATCTCTGAAATCAAAATTTCGTCAATGCCTTCATCAGCACTATAAACAAATCCAAGTCTGTTTATTTCCCTAGAACAGAACATTTCTCATCGTTTATTTTTAAAAATACATTATTTATTAAAAATACACAATATTTATTCACATCTCAGTAAGTGAATTACATAGAATTTTTAGAGGCATTAGTGGAATTCCTTTTTTTATTCCTTTTTTTATTCCTTTTTAATCCAAGTAGTCCATTTGCTATGAAAGGTTTCACACATTGAAATATAAATGAAAGCAGATAAGGCTTTAATGTGAGGACCATTGCTTTTAGCAGAATGCTGCTGTTGTCTGCAAAAATTCTGTTTTGCTCAAATACAGCTCGAAGGCCTTTCTTCACTGCTGGTCTAAAGCCGCAGAAGAAGCCATAGTATAAAAATGTGTCACTGTCAGGAGTCCTCCAAGGCTTTCATAATAGGCCGAGCTTATGGAACTATTTTGTGTCATTGATTCTCTCCCTTTTTTGCTCAGAGCAAGATTACACTATAGATATTTCATCTGCGTTCGCTAGTGGCAAGGTGGTACACTATTCCATGCTATTATTATTATGTGGGATGAGTTATGCGATAATACAAAAAAAATATATATTGGAATGCTTTCGCATATCAATTTAGCTCAGAGTCTCTTTGAATCAAAGATAAATGGCACAGTCAAATCGCAGATAAATAACTCACTGCCACGGCTTCTGTTTGGGTATCAGTCACATGCAGCCGTTGACGCTTAGATTATGGGTCGAAGCTGCAGATATCACACAGTGTTACTTTGATGCACAGCAAGGCAAGAGCCTGCAATTGGAGCTCAGGCCAAACAAAAGCAGAACATATACTGAACTCAGATGCGTCCTGCCCACGTGTTCTGGCTGAAATTGGCACATGAGTGTGTAGAATATGGGCAAAACCTCAAATGTACTTGTCTATACATGCCTGTATGGTGGTTTGATTGTGGTTTCCAATAGGCTCACTTTTGTGGAGTGAGAGCATGTGTATTTAGAACTCCTGCTGGCCTGCAGGCCTAAAAATCTCAAACGAGAACGCCTCCTTGTTTGCAGGTACTCTTCCCTGATGAAATGCCCTGCATCCCACTAGTGTTATTCCTTAACACTTGAGTGTTTGTGTTCAAGCAAAATAATAAAAAGGAGCAAACTGATGAAGCTTCTCTTTTACCAGTTTGTGAAGCTCCGGGCAGATAAGTGAAGCATTGATATCCATAAATGGGTCAAAGGGAATTCTTGTATTTGAAAGCAAACCAGTGATAATGAGCTCCTCCTCCAAATGAGCCCCGAATTGGTCCTAAGTGCAGACTCAGGCTTAAAAATGCCTGTAAAGAGTTGCAAAAATTCTGAAAGTATTTTTGATTGGATTTACTCTACAGGGGTTAGATAATGAAACTGAAACAGCTGGTTTTAGACCACAATAATTTATTAGTAGGTGTTGGGCCTCCTTTTGCGGCCAATACAGCGTCAGTTCATCTTGGGAATGACATATACAAGTCCTGCACAGTGGTCAGAGGGATTTTAAGCCATTCTTCTTGCAGGATAGTGGTCAGGTCACTACGTGATGCTGGTGGAGGAAACCGTTTCCTGACTCGCTCCTCCAAAACACCCCAAAGTGGCTCAATAATATTTAGACACAAAAACTTGCTGTCTTGGTCACAGATGCGCCAGCAAGACGTGCACCAACAATTTGTCCTCTTTTGAACTCTGGTATGTCACCATAATGTTGTGTGCATTGTAATATACTATATAACTGTGCTCTTACCTGCTAACTGAACCTTCACACTCTGCTCTTACTGGTGCAATGTGACATTAATGAAGATTGGCCACCAGACTGGTCCAATTTAGCCATGAAACCTCCCACATTAATGACAGCTGTTTCACTTTCATTGTCTAACCTCTGTACATGTGGTCATATAGGACTGACATTGAGGCAAACTAAAGCAGTATTTTTATCATTTATAAATGTTTTTAAGAAAATTTAAGTGCTAAGAAACCCAAAAAATGCTAATTATTGGCTCCAATTATCAGTCCGGGCAATTTTTCATGTTGTATGTTTACAGTTACTGACTTTAGCCCATCTGATATTGTATAAGCTCACCATATTCATCAGGGACCACCGCTGCCCAAACATGATTGGAAACCCATTCTCAACACAAACAGCATGGCAGATTGTGGCACTGGGACCAGTCTACTCAGCAACAGCAGTGCTTCTAAGGTTTTTACACACCTCAGTGCCACTGATTTGAGTAGTTTGCCAAACAGCACTCTTCAGCCAACAGTGGTCCTGTGGTCAGAAACTGCCCACTGTTGAAAGGCATGGATGAGCTGCAATCTATAACTGTACACCTTCAAGGTAGACCAACACAAATACACTGTCCAATATGCCATTTCACTGTTATCCTGAAAAAGTGAAATATCTTTTTAAATGAGAGATTAAGAAAGTCGTGTATTGGTATGTATTACAGTAATTAATTGATTCATGCACTCATATTGTCTCACAAATGTTTTCATTCAGTCATTTGTGAAGACGTTATACACTTAATTATTTTACGTGCATCCCACAGCTTATGTCTTTTGTTCTGTGTGAGTGAGTGTTCTATTTTGCATGCAGCTGGAGGTCCTCTCTATCATCAGAGTCTATTTAAAGGTCTCTCTCTCTCTCTTTCTCTCTGTCTGTTCCGTCTACATCTAATGAAATCACAGCCCACGATGTTGCAGCGAAGTCATTGCCACGTCCCTCAGCCCAAATGACACACACATTGTTAAGACCCTACAGATGAATTACTCTTGCCAAGCCAGTTCATCAAACAGCTAATGACGGCATACTGCAATCTCCAGTTATGAATTGAGTTTGTTGAGTGGATCGTTCTTTGGTGTAGTCGGACAGCGGCTTGCGGATTATCTGCATGCTAGAGCAGGTAGCTCTGAGATTTACTGCCATTGTACAATGTTAAAATTCCCAACATGTCCCTGAGAATTACTTCTGATGTATTTTCGGTGAGGCAGAGTTGGGGGGGCACTGAAGTGTGTGCTAAAGCTGGTGACTCATAAGCTGTACCTGCACACTGCTTTAATGCACATGCAAATTAAACCTGTGGATTTTTTTTTTTTATCCCCCCTATTTTTGCCTTTACCAGGTCATCTGCACCTTATTCACACAAATCCTGAGCCAGGAAGACATCTATTGCAAAACAACTAATGATCAAGCTGACCCACTTTGGTAGAGTCTGTATCTTTCCCGCTGTGCGTTTCAGCTTTGGTGGCTTCAGAGAGATGCATCGTTTTCTCTCCTTTAAGGGCGGACACTTTGGTGTGCCTACAAATAGGTTTTGATAAATTGGTAGCGAAGCAACCTTGAGTGACAAGTCACAAGTTTAGAACATGTCCTATGATAATACTTTTGCATATAATGTTTACTATTATTATTTATGGATGCAAACATGAGCTGAAGGTTTGAAAGTTCTAATGTCCAAAGTACAAACTCTCCACATGGTGGCTGCTGATGGTGGAGGCAGAGATTTTTAATGAAACTCTTATTCAAGTCATTAGCCATTTTTAGATCCATTAGAGTAATTTGGTGGGATTCAGTATCACCCTGTAATGAGTGTGTAAAAAGCATGATGAAAGGAGATGACTGATGTGGCCCCTTTTGTGGCCCAAAAGAGTTCTCGCGGCACAGTCCACGTAGGAGTGAAGCCATTATTGAAACAACAAACTTTAATAACGCTAATGCACTCAGAGGAAAGAAAAGTATTTCTCCACCACCTTTACGTATTTAGAAACCTTTTACACCTTTTTTTTTTGCCTAGCCTGTCATTGAATAAAAAGAACAGTTCTCTAAACTGAATGCTTGTTAAAGAAAGGCTTTTACTAGGTAGGCTTTTACTACAACTCTGAAAGCTTTGGTTAAAATATTGGCCAGAATGTAGCTACTAATTTCTCATTTGTGTGTTTAGGAGTGTATGTCCCAAAAGTACTGGATGTGTTATGAATTATTACGAAAAGGCTGGAAAAATATCCCGTTGCTGAGCAAACTAAATATAGCACTGTGTTTATGGTTACATGTTACAGCTCTTAATGTGTTAATATACTGTAAGTAGGCTGTGATCACAAGGAGTGAAAACAGGGGTAGAATCCAAAAACGAAGATTTTATTCAGTAAAGCAAACAAAACAGGACTGTGGCTGTGATATAAACAAAATACTGTGACTACGACTATGATCACGACCAACAAGGACTATGGAACATTCTTTTAAACACAAACTAATCAACACATGGAATGGGGAAAGGTGTGTACAATCAACTTGACAAGACTGGGGGGACGTTTACATGACACAGACAACAGCAACGCACATGTTAGACACGTGACAAGACAAGGGGGCGTGGCTCGAGACAGCAGGATGCTCACATATACTCGTTAATAGTGTTTTCAAAAATGAGAATACCCTGAAACGCTTTATTGTTGTTCATAGTTTAATTCAAAAGGATAAACTACCATTTTTAAAAAAAAAATATTAATTACATGGAAAGTTACATATTTTAACCTTTTTAAAATGTTGATACTGTTTGAATACAAATTTTATCATAAATGAATGAGTTATAAGCCAAACTGATCAACATTAAAACAAAAAATATGTTTCAAAAAATGTCACTTTACATGTAATTACAATAAAACGTGCAACTTAAAATATGAAAAATAATGCACATTTTCATTTTATTCTATTTTTAGAGCTGAGTTCAATTGTGCCTTCCATGCAAGCCTTGTTCTAGCACATTAGTGTCATTGTCATAACAAAACCTTAAACATCAAACAAAAGAATGAGCACTATTCTTGACCCTACTGTATGTTAATATATCCCATTTCCAGTGGTCCATTCATCATAACATGTTGAGGCAGCTAATAATGAGTAAAATAAAAGTCAAAAGAAGGTTGATGTGACAGCACAATATGACAAAACTGGTTTCTTTTTCAAATTTGCAGCTCATTCACTTATTTTTCTTTTCTTCTTAACAGAGATCCAAATCAACCAGTGCCACAGGATACCAAGTTCATCCACACCAAGCCCAACCGCTTTGAAGAGGTAGCCTGGTCCAAATACAACCCAAAAGATCAGCTGTACCTTCACATCGGTCTAAAACCTAGAGTCCGGGACCACTATAGGGCAACCAAAGTGGCCTTCTGGTTGGAGCTGGTTCCTCACCTCCATAATATCAATGACTTGTTCCCGTACATCTCCACAACCACCAAGATACCACCACAGGACACGACACCATTCCCCTACACCAAGAGACTGGGCAAAACCTGGCCATCAACGACACGTCATCCTGGGGTACCTGCACCCAACCCTAAGCAGACAACAGACCAGAGGAAGGGTTCTGATCTTGGAGATGACTCAGCTGTTGTGATCGAGAACAAGCGGGATTATTCGACTGAATTGAGTGTGACAATTGCAGTGGGTGCATCGCTTCTCTTCCTCAACATCCTGGCATTTGCTGCACTTTACTACAAGAAGGACAAGCGGCGACATGAGTCCAACCGCCGAGGACCAAGTCCCCAACGTAATTCCACACCAGCTAACGTAGCAGCTAATGCTAACGACATTGCACGCTTGCAGAGTGAGGAACTGATGTCCCTGCAGATGAAGCAACAGCAGCAACTAGAGCATGAGCACCATCATGAATGCGAGTCCCTCCAAGCCCATGACACTCTGCGTCTTGCCTGTCCACCTGACTACACGTTGACCCTGCGGCGGTCACCCGACGACATCCCACTAATGACGCCAAGCACCATCACCATGATCCCCAACTCGCTGGCTGGGATGCAACCCTTGCACAACTTCAACACCTTCGGAGGCAATCAGAACAGCACCAACTTGCCTCACGGTCACTCCACCACTAGGGTATAGCTTTGTGCTTCAGACTATAAGGTCCTGGATGACCTGCTAGAACTTTCTGTATCTTTTGGAGCTCTAGCTTTGGAACGGTATGCTACAAAATGGGATTTAGGACATGGAAGTCTCTCATGGATGAAGAAAAAAGTGTATGGTTTCTTTGTTCCACTTGGAGACTGATTCTCAGTGGATAAGATATTATTTTGCTACAACCCCTTCTTGAAGAACATATAAGTCCAATATGACCTACTTGTGGGAAAAAAGTGAATGTTTCTCAACTAACAAGTGTACTCGGAGCCAAGCCTAGAGAGGATAGTGGGATGTTTTACCAAAAGAATTTCTGAAACTTTTTACGGTGGACTGTTCTGCTTGCAGGCTGGCACATACATGCAAAACAAGGAAAACGACAGCAAGGATCTGTCAAAGCTTTGTATGTGCCATAAAGATCCTATATCAGGAGTGACAAATGATATTTAGCACGGTGCAAGAACACTGTATTTTGAACAACGGGATTAGTCTACTTTTCCGACGATGTTATCACATCTTGAACAAAAGGACTGAATTCGAAATCTCCCAGCCTGAAATGTATTTATGACAAATTTGTAAAGACGACAATTGTGTAAATAGCTGTGAATTTCAAATCCGATACTAAAACAAATGAGGAAAGATTTTATTGTTGTTTTGGTTTAAAATATGACTATTAACAAGCTTGTGCTTTCTGTTGAAGTGACTGTAAATATACCAGTCATAATCAAGCACTGTTTTATTCAAAAAACATCTGTGTTTAAAGACATTCATATGCAGGAAAAAAAAAGGAACTCCAACAGACATTCATAACCATAATCATCCTCAAGTGGTCCTTCATGTTTATGTCTAGCAAATGTTGTTTGCTCAAAAAACAGGCTCATGCAGTGACTTCAGAATGATAACTACCTAGAGTGGCACTGAAAGAAATTGCCCCTTTATGCTAATCTGAGATGATTTTCTAGTTTTGTGGTTGAGGATATTATGTCACCTGGTCTCACAGCACAGTGCAAGCTGTTTTGACACCGAGCTCTTGGGGGAAACGGAAAGTCATTTTATTCTAGCAAATTACTTAACAAGGCCATCCAGATTTGCCAGAAAAAGCACCGGACCAAGGTTCTGTCAAGCACATCCATTGCATAGAAGTTTCTCTTCGTCTAGTGCTTCTCCTGGACTGTCTCTGGCGTTTTACTGCCCGTTCAATTTGAGTAATACTCTTATTTACCAAACCCTGCTGAAATAGTTGTGGCATGGCATACAATGCCACACCACATCCTATTCTCTAAAAGAAGACGTTCTACATGCATTATGCCAATCAAGCATGATTTGCTACATAACTGACATAGCAAAGATGTAAACATGACATGGCAGCTGTCATGGACTGTCTTCATAGATTGTGTCCATGAATATGAATAATCATCTATTAACGACAGATGTGATGTCAGATGTCATGATAGTTTGTGTCACATACTAATTGAAAGTTATGACATCAAACATTCTTGTATCTGTTATTTTACTAGATATAATCTGTCATGACAGCATGTGACATCATGGTTATGTCACTGCTGTGTAGTAATCTTCAAGTAGAGTGAATTTTCCCTGTTTAATACATACATTTTGTAGACAAAAGCAACATTTTAAGCTTTTTGAGGTTGCTAGCTTGATGACGATCATACAGGTGCACTTTGTAGTTCTGCAATTACAGACTGTAATCCATCTGCTTCTCTGTTTACTTTATTATCCTCCTTTTACCTGTTCTTCAATGATCAGGACCCTTACAGATCAGCTATTACTTGTGTGGTGGATCTGGACTGCAGTGACACTGACGTGGTGGTGGTGTGTTACTGTGTGTTGTGCTGTTGGATTAGACACAGCAGATGTCACTACAAAGTATCCAGCTAACAGCATCATGTGACCACCAGTGAAGGACCAGTGGACCAAAACAGCTATGTTTACATCTTCAAGGTATACCAACAAGTGTGTCTAACAGAGTGGACAGAGAACAGCCATGCCTGATCCTTCTGTACCAGCACAACACACACTAACACACCTCCACCACATCAGTGTCACTGTAGTGCTGAGAATGATCCACTTCTAAGCATCACATTTTCAGATAGATTCCGTTTCATTTTCATAGCTTGCACTTTCGGGTTGCCATGTTTAAGCAGGGAAAACACCAACATATGCAGGGAAATACTGTCATAGCCAATCCAGTTCTACTTTGTTCTAAGTCAGAATGTATGTGGCTTGTGCCCAGGTTGTTACTGCAGAAATGTCACCTAGAATTGCAAAGAGTTTGGAGGAGAAAACAGAAAACAAAATCTTCTATCTGCTATGTGTTGGCCGCATCATATGCTTTATCCTGTCCTGCTTTTTTCTATGATTTTATTATTTATTTCCACAAATTTTCTGTCACATGCTCCACTGCCTGAACTGAAGATGTGGCCAGCATTGTATTGTTTAGAGAAAAAAAATCGGAAAGGAAAAAAAAGACAATAAAAAAACACAGGCAGTGGATTTTGGTATCAATATTAGTTGGATATGTTTGTAAAGAAGTATATGTTAGATATTTCTACTTGTCATATGCTAGCAATATGTAAAGTATTGTGCCAGGCTTGTGATATTTTTGGGTTACAACGCAAGTGAATGAGTGTAAATAAAATATATTATAAATACTATTAAAAAAATCATTAACCCTGATATTTTTAGTTCTGCATCCTATAACAAGAAAGCTTGAAAGCGCAAGCAAAGATAAAAAAAAAAAGCAATTGAAATTTATAAAGTTACATTTGTATATTGAATCTAAGATATTCATCTAGCCCCTTCAACTGTCAATAATTCAAGGGTGAAATGTAGGATTCTAAATAATAGTTTGTCTTATATTGTTTGCGTTTTTTGCCTTAAGTGATAGATGATATTTCTGGCTGGACACCTATATAAATTTTTTCTGCAGCGTTTCTAATAAAATATCACAGTATTTTCTAAAACTGGCTTTGTTTTTGGACTCTGTTGCTGTATGTTTGACAAGGAAAAATCCTAAAAGTGTATAATGGTCTGATACTGTATGAAGAGTACATTTTATTCCTGTAATTTTATATTGTGACTAAGGCCCTGGACCTTACAGTTCTATTTCTATACCTTTTCTAGACACTTTTCTAGAGTGCTCTGACATTTGGGACAGACATTAGAGAGTCACTTCAAACACCATCAATGGTCAGCATCCCACTGGATGATCCAGCCAGTCCACACCAGAACTCTCACCACACATTACACAGCAAATTTGCTGGTGTTGACTGAACAGCACTTAAACAGTGTTAAATTAACACTCAAATTTGCTGTGTAGCAATAAGACAGAGAGGTGAGGACAGGCTAAGCTAGCTTTTGAAGATGGAGATGATTTGGAGAGGGAACCCAAGCCAGGACATTGGAGAAACATCTCTACTCTTTTAGAGAAAATGACCAGAGACCTTTTTTAACTTCAGTGGATTTATATGTTATTTTGTGTATGTGTTATGGCTGCTGACCTAGTTCTAACTCTGTATCTTATAATTACATTAGAATTAGAAATTTCATTGCAATACCATCTATAATTTAAGTGGCCCTGATATAATGAGCATGCAGAGCTGGGTCTTAAAGGGATATGTCATCCTTTCTAAAATAATGTCTATCTGCACATATGTATTACACGGTCAAGATCATATTACCAGAAAACTACTTGCAACAAGCAGTATTTTTTTGCAAAATTGCTTAATAAATACATATTATATATATATATATATATATA